>JAWQEG010004952.1:5000-152795 GCA_033782935.1 Petrolisthes cinctipes
AAAAGAATCTGCCGTTAGCAAGGAGAGTGGTGTGACTGGACGGGTGAGGTTGACAGGTGGGTGGGTGGGTGGGTTAGTTGGTTGGTTGGGTTGAAAAGGTCAAGTATGGGTGATGTGCCCTTATTGTCCACTCTACCCCACCTACCCTACCTACCCTACCTACCTACCTACCTACCTCACCTAGACATCCCCACCCCTACCTATCTACCTACCTTTCTCATCTATTCTTTGCCCATCCATTCTCACCCTATCTACCTACCTACCTATCTAAATACCTACCTACCTACCTCACCTAGCCATCCCCACCCTACCTACCTACCTACTTTTCTCACCTATTCTTTGCCCTTCCATCCCCACCCTACCTACATACCTACCTACGGTCCACCCTACCTACCCTACCTCACCTAGCATATACCTTTGCCCCTTCCATCCCCACCTTACCTACCTACCTACCCTACCTGTTCCACCCAACCTTTTATGCATTTTTCTATTCTTTTTTTATGTGGAAACTATGATTATATTGAAGTTTTTACATCATTATTATCCCTTAAAAGTTTACATGTATTTAAGTCAACATGATAATATTCAGGGGATGGTATACTTTTGGCACGACATGAGAGTGCCTCGATTCTTCCCCCAAAATATGCCAGGGAACAAAACCATATTAACAAAATATAATGATGCCCTGTTGTTTGCTGGGGAATAGTTTGGAGGAATCAGTTGTTCCAGATTTAGGCTACCATCAACAACAACACTGTACTACCCAACCCCCTTAGAAAGTTAAATATATACAGTAAGCTCTACATATATATATATAGTTTTTATCACATTTAAGGGGGTGCGGGAATAGTGGGACAGGCTTGGGGGGGGGTGCAGGGAGTAGGGGACAGGCTTGGGGGGGGGGGGGGTATGGGGGGGTGCGGGGAATAAGGGGACAGGCATGGGGTGGGTAGAAAGCCTGTCTCCTATTCCCGCACCTCCCTAACCCCCCCCCACCCAAACCTGTCCCCCCTACTCCCAAAAACCCCCCAAGCCTGTCCCCTACTCCTGCACCCCCCCTAAACCCCCCCCCACCCAAGCCTGTCCCCCTACTCCCCCCCCCAAGCCTATCCCCTACTCCTGCACCCCCCCTAAACTCCCCCCCCCCCCCAAGCCTGTCCCCCTATTTCCTGCACCCCTTTTATGTGATAAAAAACCATAAAGAACATTGTTAACATTTACTGCCCACTCTGAAGGTTTTGTTAGAAAGGTTTTAAGTGTACAGTAGATTCTTTTGTTGGTGAATTGGAAGGTCTCTGATTCCTCCAAGCTATGCCACGTAACAGATCCACATTTTAGTACCATTGAGAGCATCTGTTTTCAGCTCTAGTTTGGAGGAATCAGAGTCCTTCCACTTCACCAGCAAAAGAAATTAAAGTATGTCACATTGATGCTGCTCATAGTCACCTTAGCCCTCTTCTGTCTATCTGTCTCCCTAGCTCCCCCTCTGCAAAAAGAATGAAGAGAGAAGAGGTAAATGGAGGACTCTCTCTCTCTCTCTCTCTCTCTCTCTCTCTCTCTCTCTCTCTCTCTCTCTCTCTCTCTCTCTCTCTCTCTCTCCATTTCTGACAAGCCCTTTTCCTTTCTCGTCAAACCCTTCCATTGCTGTCAGACACAATCATTCCTGCCACACCTCTCTCTCTCTCTCTCTCTCAATTTCCATTTTCACACGGCCTGCCCCCTGCTTCCTCCTCCAACCCCCCCCCCCACACACACACACTACAAGACCCCGCCCTGTTAACCTTGGCCAGACTGGATGTTAAGGTCAAGGTCATGTGTAGTGGGTCAGGCTATATGTGTGTGTGTGTGCGTGTGAAGGTCAAGTTAACCACCTGCCTCCTCCTGTACATACATACATACATACATGTCCCTTCACACTACACAACACTCACTCCTTCCCTTCCCTTTCCCTTCCCTTCCTTTCCCTTCCCTTCCCTTCCCTTCCTTTCCCTTCTCTTCCTTTCCCTTCCCTTCCCTTTCCTTTCCTTTCCTTTCCCTTCCCTTCCCTTCCGTCTGTCCTGATCTGCATTTGAAGTTTGGAATCATTGACATCCCTGTGAACTAATTACAACGCTTATCACATATTCGTAGCTGTCTCATACTTGCTGGAGCTCTTTAAATCCTCCAGCATCACATTATTTAAAGCAGATTTCGTATACTTATTTTGGTTCGTGACTATACAATTGCCGCCACTAGTAACGAGCACATCACAGCGTCCGAAAAATTAATATGGTGCCAATGTGTTTGTTTATAATATAGCTTCCTTATGTTGGATACTATATATACCAGGAGTGAGTTGTCTTTCTGTTTATGCTACTATTACTACGAGTAAACTAATACAGTGGTGCCACATTTACTATTACTACGAATAAACCAACACAGTGGTGCCAAAGTTCCCAAACCCACCAACGCTGTGCTCGTTACTAGTGGAGGCAACAATGCATACCACTGATGGTGTTTTAGAACATTTGGTGGCCTTAAGTTTTTATATTTCCATGTTCCCACCCTTCCAACATTCCACCCCTCTCTCCCATCCCTCACTCCCTCATCCCTGCCCCCCCCCCTCCCTCCCTCATTCTTGCCTTCCTCCCCTCCCTGTCTATTGCCTTGCCCCCCTTCCACCCCTCCTTCCTTTCTTCATGCCTTGCCACTCCCCCTTCCCTCATGCCTTACCCCTCCTCCCCCCCTTCAAACCAAACCGAGTGGGCTAGGCATCCCATAAGAAATAATATCATATAGTAATTACCCAAGTGTTATATGTTTTTAGTACAATACCTCCACCTTGAACTTAAAGGGAGATTCTTTCGTTGGTGTATTGGAAGATCTCTGATGCCTCCAAACAATGCCATGAAACACATTCCTTTTTAGCACCATGAGGGAATTTGTTTACAGGTATAGTTATGAGGAATCAGCAGCCTTCTAATTTACCAAGAGTATCATCTCCCCTTAAAAGGAGATCAGGTAGCATACTTTTGGTAACAACGTCTTTGATTCTTCCAAAGTATGTCAGGAAACAGGACCACATTAACGAACATAATGGTGTCCTGTTGCTTGGAATAGGTTGGAAGAATCACTTGCTCCAAATCTACCAACATTGTATTTCCCCCTTTAATAAATATACACGTATGCGTTTTTATAATGTTTGTCCTTCACGTTGTTTTGAGATTATAAACGTGACGCATCTGTGGTATATAATATACATTTTTTTTTTGGGGGGGAGGGGTGTGGTGGTAACGTTTGGGGGGAGAAAAGGGGGCTAACATTTATAGGGACTAACGTGTGTGTGGCCTAATATTTGGGGGTGCTAACGTAAGAGAACTCTTTGAACACGAGGGGATTTATATGAAGGAGGTTAAGATACAGTTGACGTCCACAATAACAATAATAATAATAAGAAGAAGAAGAAATAAGATAAAACAACATAAGCAATATAGCTAACAACAACAAATAAAAATAGTAGGTAATAAGAAAAAACAAGAACATAAATAAATAACATAGCTAACAACAACAACAAAAACACAGAAAACAAAATTCTTGACAACTAGACAAAACAACAAAGACAACAACAAAAACCAAAACAGTATTAATAACAAAACAAAACATCAAGGATAACTAAAACAGAAACATATTAAGAACAAAACAAAACAAAAATGACAACCCCAAAATAATACCAAAACAAAACTACAATGACAACCCAAAAATAATAACAAAACAAAATACAACAAAAACAACCAAACGACAACCCATAAACAACTAATTGGCCCAAGAAAGAAACTCGGAAGAATTTAACCAACCCGATCCCAACCTTACCACCCGATGAAAAGTGAGTGAATGATTTGATTGATTGATGGCCGTGTCTGTCAGCCTGTTTAGTTACCATACCTACAATTGGTAAAATATGAATTGGTGTAAATCTTGATGGAACTTTAACTATATTAACATCAACAACTATTTGTATGAACCATAAACATGTAAGACAAGAGAAAATGTGCATACTTATGATCCCTACAAACAACTATGGACATTGATATACTTAACGTTCCATCAAAAGTTGTCGCAGTTCATATTTTGCCAACTGTACATACCAACCGTACAGCCATCCAAAACGCCAAAGACAGTGAATATGATAGGGATGCAATGATTGATTATGTGGTCCATTTGTAAACATTGAGCGTTAACGTGTTGGACGGTATCATACATATTTCCCTTCTGTTTACGCGTTTGTTTCAGTACCACTGCCTGCTGGCCACAACCACTACCTTCTGTACAGCAATGCCACAACCCTCTCAGCTTGGTTAGGTTAGGATAAAATTTACAATTCTCATTTATTGTAAAATGAGCTGGGATTGACGATAAGACTTTTTTTTTTTTTTAGAATATGGTAAAGTTAGTTTTATCGCTATAACACAATGTTCATTTTTCAACTTTATATATATTATTTATTTATAAAATTTACTTTTACGGTTTCGGCCGGGCTGAGGTGAACACGTATACAGAACGGAAATATGCGGTGACTTGCAACTCAAACTCTGTAGTGATTTAAACGATGTAGTAAATACCGACCTCTCTCAACTTCAAGGGGGAAGTATAGTGTTGGTAAATCAGTTGGAGGAATCAGTTGCCCAAACATTTACTATCCTCCCATAGGCTAATAGACGACGAGCTGTGGATCTGTTTTGTAGCCTAGTTAGGAGGAATCAGTAGCCCTCTAGTCCACTCAAAAAATGACACCCATATATAGATTTAAAAACAAAAAATCAATAGATATAGACAAATATAAGAAATAGATATAGGTATAGACATACATATATATATACAACAGATGGAGTTAGTAAAGCGTGTTGGAGGTATAGCCTAGTGGGATGTAAAAAATAGGTTAGAGTAGTAAGTTACATATGTCAGAGAGTCAGGTTTTCTCCTTTAACCTTCAACATTGACTGGAGCCTCGGGAAATAAAGGCCGTCTTGTTACTACACAGAAAATTCCATCTACTCTATATAACGCTGTGAATTTGTGATGTTCCCAGCCTTAACGTCCAGCTGTGTAATGCTATGAAACTTTTTATTTTCTCCAGTTGTTTTATGTGTGTATGATGCTTCTTAAACTGCTTCATTTTCCCACTTGTATGATGCTTCTAAACTGCTTCATTTCCCTGCTTTATCTCGTACCTATGTAATGCTTTGAAACTGTTTTTATTTCCCTACTTATTGTATGTATATAATTATGTATGATGCTTCTATACTACTTCATATTTTCTCGCGCAAATTCATACTTCGTGTTGATATTAATTTCTTGTTTTCTAGTATAAATCCCACCGCCTTGTATCGTCAGCCTTGCCTATTTCACCATCCCTTGTAAATCCCACCTGTGTAATAACGATTGGAACATGCCTTTTGTCAGAGATAAATATATTTCAGTTGTTTATTGCCTTGAATAATTAATGAGTTTCCCGCGTATTTTGCTTCATAATGTTTTCCCGCGCATATTGCCTAAACAAGTTTCCAAGAAGTCACCTCAGACACAAGATACTTCTTTAATTTTTTCCCCTCCTTGGTAATTAATTATTGTTTACCTATAGAGATCACATAGCCCTGTTTTTGTTCACTTGCCGAAAACGAAATAATACCATTTACTTAGAATATAGTTTGGGGGAATCAATTTCCCCACATTTACCAACACTGTAATACCTTCTTAACCTTGAGACCCTCCAGTTTGCTGACTCTATTCACAAGCCCCTTATTCTTGATTCTCCCTAACTGAAAGAACAACTACTACCGTGTTTATAATTATGTGATGTAATGATAAGTGTTGATGAAAACATAATTATTAATTGGACAAGACTGTTTTCTTGACGACCGTAACTCGTATATTATTTTCCAAGACTTTGCTACAGGCCATCTTTTTAACTATACTTTCCCTCACCCTCGTATAGTAGATAGCTTAGTACAACCAAACAGCCTCGCAAGGAACACTAGATCTGTTGCTGTTTGTAGATTATAGAAAATAATACTTAAAAATAAAAGGCCTGGGAGATCTTTTGGGTAGGTTATAAACTAACAATGGAGGTTATATAGTAATAAGTGTGGTGGGACAGTAAACACGAGGGAAATGGAAGAAATTGTAGCAAAAAAGCACTATAGGTTGACGACAGTTATGAAATATTATCTATGGCTTTAGGGAAATTATCTTTTTGGTGAATTGGAAGATCTGTGATAACTCCAAACTATGCCAGGAAACAGATGACGTACCATAAGTTGGTGTAGTAGTGCTGGCAACTCTGGAGCAACTGATTCCTCCAAACCATGCCAGGCAACAGGACATACCATTTTTTTTTTTTTTTTTTTTTTTTTTTTTTTTTTTTTTTTTTATCTGGCCCTATTTCCTGGCATATTATGGAGGAATCGTAGCCTACAATGTACCAAAAGTATATGACCCCTTTAATGTTTCTCGAATAAGGGATCTATTTCGTGGCACAGTTTGGAGGAATCAGTAGCCCACCAGTTTACCCTTCAAAGAATCTCATGTTAAGGGGATAGTATTGTTTTGGTCCGTTAGAGCACCTTGATTCATCCAAAGTATGCCAAGAAACAGGACCAGATTAACAAAAATAATGGTGGCCTGTTGCTTGGAATAGTTTGGTAGAATTTATTAGTCCAGATTTCCCAACACTATACTAGTAAGCTGTAGTTTTAAGGGGCTACTGTATATAGTACAGTGTTGTTGGAGGTAAATCTGGAGCAACAGATTCCTCCAAATTATTCCCAGCAACATTATATTTATTCATTTTGTTTGATTTCATGACATTCTTTGGAAGAATTAAGGCACTTCATTGTACCAAAAGTATACTATCCCCTTAATATTAACTGATATAAAAATGTTGATAAAGTCCAGAGGAGGGGACTAGGCAATCCATTCCCAATTTGTTTACATATAATAATGAACTCAATATAACTACACCCATGATAACCCTTGGTTTACTTACTTCTTAACCTTTGAACGTCATGCCCCACACTCCCCCTTTGTGTGTGTACTTTTAATTTATATCTTGATGACAATGAATACATTAATTAACGACTGCTTTATACCTTACAGGTGGTGTTGGTGGTGGGGTCAGGAGTGGTTGGGGCCATACCACTCAGGAGTCAGCCTGAGGTCGTCTTTGGAACAGACTTTCTGCGCATCCAGAGCGACCCTCAGGCGAGCCATGATCCCACCAAGACAAGCCAGGTCCATGCTAGAACCCTGCAAGCTCAGCATGAACCACCAACAACCCACTTGGAAGAGGGACCTTTTCCGGGATTGGACCAGACTAAGATTCTTTTAGAAGACCTGCAACGGAGGCCAAGAAATTATAGGTTAAGTTCTAGACACTTAGGTAAACTTGATCCACATTCTTCTTTGTCATTACCTCGTCTTTCTTCTTCCTCTGTGCCTTCCCCAACACCTGGTGCCATCCAGCAACATGGTTCAGTGAGACAGAGTTCAACTTCAAGACGAACACCTCAAGGACTAGAGGCAGCTGTTAATCCCATTAAATCTACAAGTAAGTTTGCCTCACCTCCCAGTCCCAGTGAGAGGCGAGCCACCCTCCCTGACCAGCAAGAGGGAGAGCCAGTCTTGTATTCTTCACCTTCAGATATCTTCCCCCATACTCAGGACGATTATGACTATAACTACTACAATTATTATTATATGGATGATTTCTATGATGAAAGCACAGTACAAGAACCCATCCTCAATCTTACGGAACAAAAATCTGATCAGACATGGATAGAATCTGAGGTTACCAGCCAATCTCCAGTGACACCTTCAACAACATCTACACTTACTTCTACATCAACACAAATTACACAGAACATACCTATACAACCAGCTCAGTTCAGGACTGCTACAACAAGTCTTCCTACTATTGCAAATGAATCCTCTCACTACCCATCAACAACAGAGAAATACAAGGACAATAATTCAACAATTGTCGTGACTCCACAGAAGAAGATACCTGATGACCAAGTACAGACTCACACTAGTCCATTACTTCAAAGAGGAAGTAAAGAAACATCAGCTTCCAGAACAGACACCAGAGCTTCTTTGCAGCTGAGGTCTTCATCATCTCGAGCACAACCTCCGCTGTCACTTTCTCGAGGTAGAAAGATTCTACCAGCTACTATCAAGTCATCTTCATCACCAGTTGTTGATACCACAGATCCTTCACTAGTTGATCCAGTGTTGCCAGAATTACAACAGACAGTGACCACTAAGTTACCGCATACTAAATCACAGACTACTACCGAAACTCTTAAACACGACCCTCAATCCTTGCCTCGGGTTAATCAAGAAAGCACGAGTAACAACAACAATAGTGAAGCCAGAAAACAAGAGCCATCCACAGACACCCAACACAGTGACCAGTTAACCCCTCCATCTTCCACAAAGGCAAGGTCAACTCGGCTCCTGCCCAAGACTCAGCCAGCATTGAATACTCGAACAGGGGGCAGGAGGATCAAGGGGTCTCACAAGTTTGTCCCTCGCCAATACACAGGCCCACGCGTATTCCGCTACACTACCCCAGCCTCAAAAGCCAGGGAACAGGGAAGAGGAACTAACCCTAAAAACATTTTGAGGGAGAGACAGGGAAGTGCACCCTCTTCCTCCACAGTAATGGTGGAAGTGAGAGTCCAAGTTCCAAAGACTGGTGATCCTGGTAATGAAATCTCTCCATCCTCCCCTTCCAGTGCATCTCCATCATCTACCACAGTTTCTTTCCTTCATAAATCTTCAACTAATTCCCCTATACTTTCCACCACAGTTTCTCCTCCTGCTTCACCTCAACTTCCCACTCTTTCTGCTTCCACATATAATCCTCTTCTTTCTTCCAGTGCCTCTGGATCCAGGATGACAGTACCTCAAATTGGAAGCAGTTTAGACCTAAAAAGTTTTGTGAATAACACTAAACCAAAACAAAAGGATGAAAATATTAAAGAGAATATGCCCACGGAGAGAAGCCAGACAGAGGTATCGGACACCACCTTGGATCAAAAGGAAAAAAATATTAAAGAGAATCCACACCAGGGAAGAAGAGTTCAAGCAGAGAAATCTGAGCACCAGACCACAAGTTTCCTGCTGAGTGACCCTCTGGTGGTGGACTTGACCTCGGCAGCCTCCACTACTACTACTACCACTGCAAGGAGAGACAGCACATTCAGACCAGACCCACTCCTTGCTGCTCCTCACCATCGAACCAAAGCCACTACCACACCACACCCACCAACATCAACAACTACTACTACTACTACAGCTACTCCAACAACTGCTGGAACCACTTCTACTATTCCTTCTACTACCACTATTACTGGTACTACTAGTACTGTAACACCTGATATCATTACGACCTTCCCTCCAAGTACTACTTTTGCATCCACTTTTATTACAACCAGCACCACTCCTAGTATAACTACAACCACCTCTAACCCAAGCAAAAGTTCAACTACAAATGACACTAAGAACTTAAGAGAAAAGCATGCCACTGATGAGGCTGATGTTGCTCACTCCAAAAGTGTTCATTCCAATACAGGTATTACTCCTGACCCACAAACTACTCCCATAAATACACCAAGCACTACAATGTCTACCACAAGCACAGCAGGACCAGAATTGACTGAGGTGGATGGCCTGTCACAGGGTGTGGTGGAGGAGCTACAGGTGAGACGAGGACAGAACCGAGGGTTAGATTTCCAGACTTCAGTTGTGGAAGTGACAGGTACAGTTGCTTCTGATTCTTCCAAAAACTCTGCTCTTAAAGCTGCTTCTGCTTCAGTGCCTAACACACCAAGCCAGACCACTTTATCTGAAGGGCAATCCAAAGACCAAACAAGTCTATCTGATCCCAACACAGGCACTGTGATAGAATCACAAACCTCAAGTCTCTCTCAGCAGGCTACAGGAGCTGCAACACAGGCTTTACCACCAGTGGGATCTCCATTGACCCAACAAGGTGTAGCACCACAGGGTGTCTCTCCTTTTGGTGAAGCTCCAGAGGGATTAACTCCATTTGGATATGCTCCAAAAGGGTTGGCACCACAAGGGGTGGTACCTAAAGGACTCCACCCACATGGTCTGTCACCTAAGGGCAGCACTCCCAAGGGTGGTGCCAATGCAGGACTGACCCTGGTGGATGCAACAGTTGGTGCCGGGGGGGCAGATGCCAACAGCACAGTTGGGTATGTTGTGGAGGAACACAACTTGAGTCGGTTCCGTCTAGAAGAGAAGACATCTGATGGCTTCATTATTGGGGAATATGGTGTTGTGGACCACACGACTGGTGATGTTAATGGTGTCCGCTACACTGCTGACAGCACTGCTGACCCTCGACTTATCTATGAATCACTTATGAAGTTCCTCGAGCTGTGAGGCAACTCTGCCTCAGTCATCACCACAGAGTGGTCAGCTCCAGGACTCACAGCACCCAAGGGCTTCACTCTCTCATGCTCAATTCTAGTTCTCCTTGCATATCAGTCTGACAGCCTTAGTCTCCAATACAGTCTGGGTGGTGTGCAATAACTCGGGGGTGAGATGATGACTGTTGATCAGGATGATACCATCTTTATAACGTATGATATGCTGATATCATTATGGTCCATAGTCATGTAATCCATGTGTTTCCTTGTATACATCCCTCTGTCTGACAGTGGCTACCATGGGGTCCCTATGTGGTGTCAGTCTGGCTGCTCCATCATAGTATTGGCTTGTGTTCACTTGTCTGTCGCTATTTATTGGAGGAATATTTATGACTTCCACAACATGATTTCAAAAAAAAAAAAAAAGTCAATTAAAAAAATTAATATGTAGTTTACAGGCATAGTGATGAAACATGCAGCTTGTATCAACAATGTATCTGTGATTAATATTTGTGATGCTCATCCACTGTTGTAGGTGTGTGTACAACTGAATCCAGTGACATACAGCTATCACAAAATACATACAGTTGGCCTAATGTGTACATCATATAATTTACCCATATAAAGTAAACAGGAAACTCCCCACCAATGGTTTCCCTGGTACTGTGTCTCATCTTCCTAACTCCAACACTTCCCCAACATTAAGATTGGTTTAGTGCTGGAGTAATGAAATTAGGAAATGTGCAGTTGGTGACACATGAAACAGACACACTTTATAGAAATCCCTTATCAAGCATAGAATACACACAATGCCTCATCCTACCTTATGCTTAATGAGGGGCCCCATTTCAGGTGTGTCCGTTTCATATATCCTCAACTGTACCAAGCAATGTTACTGGTTGGGATATTCCTTGATGTTAATTGTATACCATAACAGGTAGGTCAACTGTACATAGACATATCTTTAAATGTTCACCTATCATTATTGACAATTATACAGGGTTAAACTGTTACTGCAGTTATAAAAGCCATAACTTGGTTTTGTAGATCAGTATTTCGTAAACACAATCCTCTTTACTCTTTCCATTTTGGGAATAATTTCCCTTTCCATAGATTAAGCACATTGGGCATTAAGTTCCCTAAACACTTGCAAGTCCATGGAAATGTGAAGTGACTGACAACATTAGACAGCAAGACACAGCAGCACAAATCATTAAAAGGATAGTACTTTAGATACATTAGAGTGTCTTGATTCCTCCAAAATATACCAGGAAATAGGACCAGCATAACAAAAATAATGGTGGCCTGTTGCTTAAAATAGATAGGAGGTATAATCAGATGCTCCAGATTAACCAACACTATAGTTATATAACCGAGATAATTATTGTTCAGCGAGTGATAACAACCAAGAACATGATCTATGTTGCTGCCTTGCATTTCCTGTGTCACCGGAGTATACCCATACCAACTTCTGTCTAGAGATTTAGGCTGCTATTATTAAACTTCTTGGAGGAAAAGTTCTCCATCGCTCAATTCCTATTATTTTGCGGTGCAAATTTAGCCACAAAACACCTTATCGTCGAAGAGTAAGTTTAATAATAGCAGCCTCGATCTTTTCTTTATATGTGTATATCTGATAGAAATAAACCATCTTCATAACTGTAAAACTTTATTACTGATTCCTTTTCATAAGAAACTGATTCCTTCATAGAAGTCGATCTCTGCAAATATAAAAACAAAGAATATTTAGATATACGATTATCTACAGTATTACCATATAACAGTAACTTATGTAGATTTACAATTATCTACAGTATTACCATATAACAATATCTTAAGTGTAAAATCTGTGAATAATACAGTTAGTGGCACATGTCCTGTTACCTTACCAAGACCTGTGATATTCATGGACTCAAGAATGTGCATGCATACCTGCATTTCTCCCAACATATGACACTTCCCCATTACCCTCTGTCCTCACAACAACACACCTCACAATATGCCATCTGTTGGCAGAAGTATGCACACTTTTTGGACCCATTCTTTTAGAGTCTATAAACATTTCAGGGACTCAGTGAGGCAGGTGAGGTGTCAAGATATTTTCCACCACAAGTACAGGCTCTTAAAAATTTATTCGGCACTTCTGCTCTAATTTTCCTGGCAACAATCACTGTCACAGAGGGTACCAGAACGATGCTTGGTTGTTTGTCTATTGAGTTGTCGTACCGGTACCACACCATTGTCTACACCACCAATGTTTTTGCATACAGCTCAATGCATCATGCTGTAAGGTTGTCAGAGAAATTTTTACGGCCCATACATAAAGAAAAAGTCAACATCTAATCACCTTCCAGACACAACTACCATAACCAACCTCTACTGTATAATATTTTAGCTGATGGTAAATGTTCACAAATTATATTGTACTTACTATAAAAAAACAATGGAGTAGGAGGGGTCTGATGGTTTTGTAAATGATCAGCACAGCTCATGATGCCCAGGGAATAAACTAGCTATTTTTCAGTATCTATCATCTGAGGTGTCAGAATGTTTCACATGAGAATTGCACCTATAGTTTTTTGTGTGCATCTTACATGAACAACAACAACCACTGACACTGCAAAGGAAACCCACTGCATCTTATAAGGTTTGATCTTTGCCACTAGTGTACTGAACTAAGCTACACGACCACGCCATCACAACTCGCCTCATGCTCCGGTCACATCAATAGGGACGGAACTTCCTGGATGCCTTCATCTGGGTGATTCTCTTCTTGTCCTCATCAAATTTCTTCCGTAGCTGAGCAAGGTCTGTGGAAGAAGATGTATGGCAGGTTGTTGAGATGTGATTGTAAAGGGTAGGTAAGATGTTCCTTAGAGTGAGTATTATTGATTGTTTTGGATATGCAGCCCTGTGTTATGTAGTGATCAGGTGGTGTGTAGACTAAAGGAATGAAGTGGAGGACCTAAGGGAGAAATACTTCATCTCATTTCATGAAGAGTTACCAAAAACATATAAACAATTAAATATATAACAGCAACACAATGCTGCCTAGGCTGTTAAGTCATATTTCAGCATCAGTGGGGAAAGTTTAGTTTGTCATTTTTCATATTTACCTGAAAATTGTGTAAGTAATATAAATTATCATGTACTGTAGTAGTATATTTTCAGTCATTATAAAGTTATATCTGGAAAAATATATATAGTTTAATAAAGTAGTTTAAAAGTATGAATACAATTAACTATCTGTAAAATGAAATTAAGTACAGTCGGCGGCAGAAGTCCTGTCGCTCCACCGAGACACGCAGTGTTCATAGAGTTGAGAAATGCGCACGTTTTCTACACCTAACAATCTTAAGTCTATGAACATCGCGTGCCTCGGTGAAGCAGTTGAGGCGACAGGACTTTTCCCGTCGACTGAACATGGAATAGCAGTGATTTAAACTAAAGTAGGGAAAGGTAAAGGTGAATAGTGAGGAGAGGGAGCAGAATTACAGTGAATCAAAGTAAGGTAAGGGTGATGTAGCGGAAAAGACACAGAGAGAGAGAGAGAGAGAGAGAGAGACAAAGAAGCAAGGAGTGGACCGGTGACATGGTAAAGTAACTTACTATCCATTCTGGCTTGTCTGGTCTGGAAGGCATAGAAGTTAACCAGTTCCTGTTTCTTCTTATTCTTCCTCTTTTTACTCTTTGTGTTCTTTAGTTCACCAACCTTGGCCAACCGAGGCTTCTTCTTTTTCCTGTGTTGGGAAGAGTATAATTATAACTTATAGAAAGTGGCTGTGGTACATACAGTATGCCCTCTATATAAGATGATTAAATTTAGTACATATATCCTTTTAACACAGGCTTAGTAAATCACTTAGTGTGTATGGTAATGAATAACAGAAGGCTGGGAAAACATTTGGTGGTCTTCATTGAGGAACTGAGTGTAAAATGAAATGGTGGATACAAGTATTTATCCACTGTATATCCAGGGTGTACAGTAGGAGGAATACCTACGTGGAAGTGACAGTCACCCAGCCATCCTCATCGGCCTCCAGTTTCCCGGCAGCCTCCTTCTCTGCCTGGGTTTTGCGGTCATATTCCTCCATCAGATCCTTCACCTCCTTCCTCACTGTGCTTTCCAACATGCCGTCATTGTACTCTGCCTGCCACTCTGAAAACCATTACATACACAATAACTCGATAAGAATCATGAACCAGACTGCTCTTATTAAATGAAGCACATGTGAATGCCTTTATATTGCATGTGTCGAGTGTTGATACCGTTAACACACATTTCCATATCCCCCGTATCTATCTAACCGTTTATAATCATAGTGTCAAATATCAAGGCTCGCATTATCCCTCACATAATAGCAGCCGTGCAATATTTTTTAATGCTCTTAATAATAGCCTGTTGTATTGAATGTTTGGCAATTTATTATGAATCTAGTGTTTCACTACTACTGTTTCGGGTTAATATCTCTGCCAACGTTGACAATGCTGGATGGGCCTCACGGGAGTGTGGCCAGTTGTACATTAGAGCACTTGGAACAATTAGAATTTATTGCAACTATGACAAACCATTAAGAGAATTTAATTTAAAAACTGAAAAACAACAAGATCGAATAAAACACTGTCATGAGAAATAGAATAAAATAATAGTGAGAGAAAACAAGCAACTGGAGAAGACTTACTGTTGATTCCAGTGAGAGGTGATGAGGATGACGCCACCAACACCGTGTGTGCTGGTACACTCATGGCCGCTTTCAACCCCGAGGGATCTATGAACACCACGTACGCCACCTTGAACCCCTGTGGAAACACGTGTACAATGAGCAATCCATTCTGCTCAATGCAATGTCATGTACAGTATGTAATTTTTTCACTGAGTCCCACTTAAATTTTCCGTAATATGACACAATGAATTATATGAACTCCTGTGGGACCCTATGTACATAAAGCAATCCCTACTGCCCAATGTAATGTACTGTACAGTATGTAATTTTTACACTTGCTACCACTATTATATTTTCAGTAATATGACACAATTATGCCACAGTATAGCTACAGACACTATAAGTAAGAACTACTCCACAGGGTAGTCATATATTACATGTTCATTAATTTTTAGACACCCTTATTGATTTACCCTTTTCATAGCAGTGATGTCTCTACAAGGATGGACTTTAAATTACTGTACCTCATCTAATTACTGTACACTCATGCACCATGATCTCTAGCCCACCTGAGTTGAAGACCGAAATCTGAAGCAGGCGATTTCTGGACGACAGCCCAACCAAATCATCACAAGGCCACACACACATATCGAACCAAAGGAGCCTTTGAGTGGGCTGTCGTCCAGAAACAGGCTGTTCCAAATCTCAGGCTTCAACTCAAGTGGGCTAGAGATTATAGTCAGCAGTACACATAAAAACTATAGGCAGCAAGAGTTTAAGGGGGTCATTTGTTACAGGAGAACAGAATAGCTACTAATTCCTTCTAACTATAAACTACACAGCAGATCCCCTTTTTCATGTTGGAAGGTAGGCTGCTTCCTGGTATAGTGTGGAGGAATCAATTGCTCTCCATGTTGTCCCACAATGGATAATCTTTTGAAACATGGATACCAATTTACTGTTTCTTTAAGGGGAAATTCTTTTGTTGGTGAATTGGTAGGTCTCCGATTCCTCCAAACTATACCACGAAACAGATCCCCCATTAGTACCACTGAGGGTGTCTGTTTTCAATATAGTAAGGAGGAATCAGTAGCCTTCCAATTTACCAACTGGAGAATCTCCCCTTAAAGACCAAAATTGTAAACTACCAATTTTTGCGAGTACTCTCTTGAGCATTACACCTGACAGTCAGCTTGATTGAATCCATGAAAATTATCACTATACTGTACTGTATATCTTTTTCCCCAATTAAGTGGTTTAAAATAACACTAAGCTTGCACTTCTGGTATTTGCAAGCATTAATTGGCAACGTTGATTCGAGTGTATAGCATGAACACTGAATTGGTAGAAATTATCTCTCTCTCTCTCTCTCTCCCTCTCACTAAGGCCGCTACTCACCGTAACTACAGGTAAAGGGGAGATAAGCGGATATTTTGTTGTGGGAGGTGGTCCGGAACTTGGCTTCTTGTGGAAAAACACCCACTTAACCTTGCCATACACTGAGAACAGCCTTTGAAATACCTCCTGGAAATGTGAACAGTTAATATAAGCATTAACAAGTTATCTTTTTTAACATAATTATAAAAGATGAATAAGATGCATTAACAAGTTATCTTTTTTAACATAATTTATAAAAGATGAATAAGATGCAGTCATTATTAATCAAGGCTAAACAAATTGTATGAATAAAGAAATGTGTCAGCGAGTGATGTAATTGATTGATATTAGGAGCCACAACAGCGAGGTCATATTGCGCCAGAAAAAGCGTGTGATGTGATGTTGAGGTGGATGTATAAGAAAGTGTCAGGACGAACATACAGAAGTGTTGCGGACAAACCAATTAAATGAAGAATGCAACAAAGGGCCGTATGCAAGAACATTCATGGTGTTGACGATGGTGTGGCACCAATACGACGACCCCATGGACACCTTACAGAGCCATCGTCTATACCACCAACATTTTTGCATACACCCCAAAGACTAAGGGAGTGTATGAGAGTGAGGTGGTTGGGGAGAGGCAGGGTACAGTCGCAGTACATAGTCCTTAACCAAACTTCCCCTTACACCCTGGTCAAGGACTATGTGCCGTGACTGTACCTGTACACTGTGATGGACATGGTAGAATGGAGTAAAAGTAATAAAAAATATATAGAAAGAAAGGATAAAATATAGAGAAAGGATAAGAAAAGGAGAAAAATTATAAAATTTAGAGAGAAAAGAGGATGAAAAATGTATGGAAAGAAAGGATAATAAAAGGAGAGAGGGGATAAAATTTAGAGAGAAAGGATAAAATATAGAGAGAAAGGATGAAATTTAGAGAGAAAGGACAAAATATAGAGAGAAAGGATAAAATTTAGAGAGAAAGGATAAGAAAAAGAGAAAAAGGATAAAAAATATAAAGAAAGAAAGGATAAGAAAAGGAGAAAGGATAAAATATGAAGAGAAAACATTGTGCTGTGTGTAACCTACAGAGCTGGTGTCCCAATTGTGACAGCGACTTAAAATCATAAATTTCATCCTTACAAACTCTAAGAAAACAATATAATATAAGTAAGGAAAGAAGAAAAATCATAGTACAGTAGTAGAATTAACACACTAACCTAACTCGCTCTCTTACCGTTGTGCAGTATGGGGGTACATTGACGACAAATAGGGTACATTCTGCCGGCTTGTATTCAGAATACATTTTTACTCGATGTGGTTTCCATAGCAGCTGATGCACTCCTTTACTCTCATTATCATATTTTAAACCCACAACTGAAAACAAAAAATTATATATACCGTATGTATGTATGGTAAACAATAAGGTCAGAGGTCAGCTGAGCCACAGAAAAGGAAATGAATTTTTTTTTTTTTATATATAAGCCATTACTACCTGCCTGATTAAGTATTATGATGTTAAAATGGTGACTGGGGCAGCAAAGGTAAAAACCAAGAAATTATGCACAGTGACAAACAACTAAGCTTTTCAATATCATACAATTGATAAGAAATCTAGGTAATTATCAAGTATATTGCCCTTTTCTATTACGATGTTTTTACTTTCTTAACCCACTAATTTATAACATTCTAAGACACTTTTCTTCTATGGCATTTTTTTCGGAAATGCCCCATTTTGGATCCAAGATATTCAAATGGGGCATTTTGGAATAAGCCTGACCTTACCTTACCTAACCTACACTAGAGCAGACTACCAGGACCTAACCTGAGCAAACTACCGGGACCTAACCTGGGCAAACGACCGGGACCTATCCATGGTCAAGTACCACTACCTTTAAATCTAAATATATATATATATATACATTACCTTTAAATCTAAATTAGGTATTATTACAGAAGTACTGCGTTCTTGGCTAGGGCCATATAAATTACATTTAATTCAAATTAAGTACCTTTAAATTACCTTTAAATCTAAATTATATAAATAAATTACCTTTAAATCTAAATTATATATATAAATTACCTTTAAATCCGTGTACGTTGTGAGGAGTGTCTGTACACATGGTGGTGGTGGTGGTATTGGTGTTGATATTCATTATGTTTATAGCTTCATTTAACAAGTATCATGGCTTCACATTAGTCTTTACAAAGATGATGGTGCAATACATCAATTTTTATTCCTCAACACTTATATTTTCTTTTCTAGTATTCCTTTATAATCGTTATTCTTTAGTTTGTTATTTTCCGTGGTGTGTTTACTTTTTAAGACTGGTAATTCCCTGAATCAGTGTTGCCAGATGGTACTAGTGAAATTTCGTGAGATTTTGACCCAAAAATTTTAGTAGTGGAATTTCGGTAGATTCTCCTATCAAGGAATTATAATGATTTTCTTTCGTTTTGTGGTACTTATAATAATTCGTGGGTTAAATAAAGATAAATTTGATGAAAACAAACTTTTTGTTGAAAAACACACTCAACTTATCATTAGTAACAAACAGGCATTAAAATATAAGCTACAAATGGGCCACTGGCAAGCGTATAATGATGAATTTGATGATGAATTTGGCTTGGTGATCATAGTGATTACCGAATCACCTATGCGAGAGGTCGAAGATTCAAGTCCAGCCAGTACCGACATATCACCTACTCGCAAAAAAAAAATAATAATAATAAAAAAAAAAACATTAAGTTTGGGTTTATGGATTTTATATAGTCACAGCAATGGAATTTCAGTAGATTTTCGGGAGAAGTTATGGAATTTCGGTAGATTTTCGGGAGAAATTATGGAATTTCAGTAGAATCCATACAATTTTCATGATTACGGCAGATCCATTAAAAATTCAGTAGATCTACCGAAATTTCGGTAGATCTGGCAACACTGCCCTGAATCGCCACGTGAAAAGTTTCCAGAATACCCCAATTTTTTTTCCATGGTTTTGTATGCTGAATTTTCCAATGATGTAATTCGCTTGAGAAAGGAAATAAAATAAATTGAGATAAAAGCCTTAAAAGTTGCAAACAAATAAATTGATGAAAACTCCCTCTTCGAGTGGACGTGACGTCACCAGCCACGTTCGTCGATCCGACTCGATTGTCGCTAGTTTTACAACTTTACACCCCGCTAGTTTCAAGGAGCGCTGTGTAGTAAGTTTATGGTTCAGCTGCTTCAACCTAGCTTTTTTTTATCTGCCATGGCTAAATCACTGTGTTTACCATTGGTGTTTCGTGCCATTGTGTACGAATACCACTAGGACTGCACCAGAAAAGCTGTTCATCACTGTGCCAATGAACTTGAAAATTAGGAGGCTATGGTGCCGAGCTGCAAGATGCGACGGTCCCATCCCCACTGGCACTTCATATTGCTGTGAAGACCACTTCAATGTGAGTATAGATAAAATAGTGTGAAAGCTTGTCAAAGTTCTAACAAAGGACGTCTATATACTCATAAAATGTACCACTATTGATAAAACAAAGTACACACGCACACACACAAAGCATAAAGATCATTAATCGAAGAAAAGCAAGGAAAAATAGAAATGAAAGCAAGTCTGGTAAAGGAAAAGAGAACTGAGTGGTAACTGTGTGAGGACGGAGTGGTAGCACTCCTTTTGCCGACGTCAGTCAGGTCGACGGGGCAGTGTATATCAGTGGCCTTGGTCCAAGCCTTTGTAGGGGAGCCATAACAATATTTCTTTTAATTTTTTTTCAGCAATCCTTAATTCCTCCCATTTAACACTTAGATGAAGGGGAATGGGGTCTTGGTGATGTGTAAAAGTCTTATACACTGAAATCTTGTAGCATTAGACACACTATTTTACATGTATTAATTCTCAATACTGGATAAGTTTCATTCCTATATATACATTGGAAACTGAGGGTTTACTCTACCAGATAATAAAGGTAATGTAATACAGCCAACATAAAAATTTCAAGTACTGTTTTTATTTCTGTGTGAAGTTAGTTGTACATACATTCCACAACTCTGGTTTCTTAGGTTCTAATTGAGGTGCCATGTTCAAGAACTGAGCCATAATGTATTCGGGCGAGATTACAGAACCCTGTTGGTAGCTGTGTTTCAAGTCCAGGATGATATTACCAAACTGGTAGCTATAGTTATTCTAAACTGTCATTTTAACATATGTCCTTATAATCACAGATTCCTTAAAAAAAAGTAAAATTATATAAGAATTGAATCACAGACAGGATGAGACCATGTTACATTCTCATGCATGAGGATTCAAATGAGCCTAAACATTCTTCTCTCATTACTTTTGATTAATCAAATTTTCAATTATCAGTTATCATGCAATTTTTATTTTCTATTTACTGAAATATTGTACAGCAATATGCTTTAAATAGATACTACTACTGATATATTTCCCTCTTCTTTCCCAGCATCACTTTAAGTGGGAATCCTGCCTTTGCAGTCATTTCGTCCCCCACCCAAAATAAAAATAATTATTATTGTATTTGCATATCAAGAAAGGACTTAAATACTCAACTACAGTACAGGGCAATGAACCCTTCACAGAACATGTCACACACCCAATGCTCTCCTTGAACATGGCCCATCATAATACCATCAGTCAATGATTCCTTCAAAGAGCACACCTTCAGGTGAAGTCGTCCTTGATTATACAGTAATACCAACAGGTAATGAAACCTTCCAAGGGTACACTTTGATGCTGTCCTTGTACACAGCCTGTCATAATACTCACTCATGCCAATTAAGCAGTTTTTTTATGGCTGACAGTGTAAATTACTCATTATTTGAAACTTTTTCAGGATATATGAAAATACAATTATGGGTTTTATGCACATAACACATCACATTCCACTCACATAATCCTAGTAGTAATCACCAACATGATAAATTTACACCATCGACCATGAACAAATGCACTTAACAGGCAACTATCATAAAGCCACTCTTGGAAAGGTGATGAAACAAATGCGAATAACAAGGAACATGAGCACAGAGGCTGCCTGGTGTTTTGTGAGATCACCACAACAGTGAAACAATCTTGTAGTAATATTTTCATACAAATGCTGCTATTTCTGCACAAAGTAAGTATCTGGCAATCTCCCAGACCTAGAATACATCACTGTCTGTAGTTCAGTCACCTCCAGGTGCAACACAGAGGCCAATCTAGTTGTTATTAATGTACAATAAAGTAAATTTCCAACAACTGCAAGAACTATTGGGATCTATAATGATGGTGTTCATGCATAGAGACTATCTCACTCACTTCTAATATTCCAAAAAGTATGCACAAACATCAGAAATTTACAACACTGACCAAGAAAATCTCTTATATTGGCAACCATTGTGTAGAGTTACCAAATTCATTTCATATTGAAGTTACCAGATATTCACCTTTTAATACTTATCATCAGAAAACCTTAACCTATGTTTTACATAAATCAACAGTAATAAATTAGGTCTGCAAATTATTCCTGAAAAAACTGTGGACATAAAGAAAAGTACTGTATATAGAATGTGGTTACTATTCCCTGAACACTTATACATACAACATATATGATAGTGAAAAAAAATGTAATAAAGAACAAATAGTCCATCAAATCACAGATCATTACACAAAAGAACCACAAGTATGAAATGATAGGACAGGGGATGGCTGGTACTACAACAGCACTGGTTATTGGGGCTTAATGCCTATCGACTTTGTAATGGTCATTAAGGAGATGTAATTGTAGAGTGATAGTGCTTGTGTATTGGGGGTGTATGTGCAGAAGTGTAGATGTGTGTTGTGTGGGGTCTGTGAGTGTTATGTGTGTGTCTACTATGACTGTAATCACTACCTGGGGTTCATGCCAAAGGTCATCATTGTCATCACCTAACTCATCACTTGTTTTGCTACATGTGGCCCAATATGTCCATCTTCACCAGAACATTTTCACACACTCCATACTAGGGATGTTAGAGGTCTCCAGTGCTCATGGAATAGTGACCATAACTGTAAAAAGACAATATTCATGTATCCCACTAAGTCCACATTTCATATACTCACACTTCTCTGCAAGTTGTTAAAAAAGAATACTGTACTATACAAATATGAGTGGGTAAAGATTCACTCTGGTACAGACAAGGTCAACAGTTCTTACCACTCCTAGGATTTGAAACTGACTGAGAAGTTCTCCAGTCATTTAATTCAGGTTGGATTTAGTTTCAAAACGGTGGGTAGAAACTACTAAATATGCCTGTTGAACTGACACCCCAAGGCTTAGTAAACTACATCTAAAAATATGGTACAGTTGCCAGACATAGGGTAAGACTGACATGTAATATTATATACCTTGCAGTACAACAATGGTTGTATCTTATGTAAAATCATAATAACTGTTATCACTTTACATTGTTTCAGCAATGAGATATTTTCATAATAGATCCAAACTTTGGAACTGGAACTGATTACCTTGACCTGAGCTCTTTTTATGAGGTCAACTGAAATAGAAATAGTATTAAAACAAGGGAGAGTTACTGCTTAATTAAAGTGGTGGAATATAGCAAATGTAATATGGTAATAAATTATCCTGATACTAACCCCATGTCTGGTGAGGTGGGGAGGCCAAGGCTGGTATTATTAAATTTTCTCTTCGACGAACAGTTTAATAATACCAGCCCAAGGGAATCAGACTTTATCAGCATCATATTCACATTAGTAAAATCTGTGAATGAAAACTGTCTCACTCAAACAGGATTAATTGTAGATTTAAGATAGTACTTCAAATTATGAGAGAGGAGTGTATTGGGATAAAATAACCTGGCTGTATATCTGCCATGGCTTCTCTTGTAGGGAATTCCTAAAGATGGGAGCAGGGCATCTGTTTGCTGAAGTGATTAACTAAAAAAAAACAGAGGCATAAAACAATCATAAATGTCGACAGGTTTAAGGGGAGATTCTCGTTGGCAAATTGGGAGGCTATTGATTCCTCCTACGTATACCAGAATATAGACGCCCACAATGGTACTAATAGGGGATCTGTTTCTTGGCTTAGTTGGAGGAATCAGAGACCTTCCAATTCACCAACAAAAGAATCTGTACAATCCACTGCCAGTGTTTTTGTTCACCCTAGAGGAGGGACAAGTTATGTAGTGTTCATCCTGCCCTTCTTGCAAAAAGGCTTTAAGCTGTTTACATGCTAACAACACAAGTGATGGCCTACAGTACTAAGTCTTGCTGTGGATAACATACAGTAGTAAGCCATTGTATAAATAAAAAATAAAAATAATAATAATTACAGTCTCCTTTATCTTCATTGCAACATCTTGGGTAAGCAGATTTTATGGAATTATCGAATGGGCCGTATGCAAGGATACCCATGTGGTGATCATGATGGCACAGTACCAGTACGACGACTCTGAAATGTTGTCTGGGGAGTCATCATACCATTAACATGCCATTATCAACATCATGAATGTTTTTGCACACAACTGTACAGTACAGTGGTATGAGCAACTTCACAGTCATGTTGCTTCCCAGTCAAACTCATGAGTTTTCATTATTTCCAAAAAGCTCAGTATCCACAATCACAAAATCTATCAAGCCATTCCATTACTACAATCACTACACAATTTACTCACCAAATTCATCAAATATTTCAGTCATAAGTCATTTACAGTCCAATTTCTTTCATTCAAGAGTTAGGAACTCCATACAAACCACTGTGACATCAGCCCTCAGTGTAAAAGTATTAGCCATAGCAGTCTACTGAATGTCTGAGGCACAATCTCATTACTTTACAACAAGACTTTGGACAATTTCTCCAACTGTACCATATATATTGACTGAGGGAAAAAGAGGAAGGCATTTAAGGGGAGATTTTTTTTTTTTTTTGTGAATTGGAAGATCTCCGATTCCTCAAAACTATGTCAAGAAACAGTCCCCTTATTAGTACTACTGAGAGCATCTGCTTTCTGACTAAAGTTAGGAGGAATCAGTTGTCTTCCAATTTACCAAAGAGAGAATCTCCCCTTTAGTAAGTACATCTGAGAGAGAGAGATAAAATGGGCATGTTACCCTGGGGTAAATTGGGGAATGAATCGTGTAAAATAATGGGACAATTTGAAGACACTGGGGAATGTAGTAAGTATAACACAGGACGCTGGAGAATGTAATGCGCACAAACACTTTGGAGGAGAGAGCATATAAAACAACTCGATACTTTGGAGGATAGTATATATCATGTAAAACACAGGGACAACTTCAGAAAGGGAGCATTAAATATCAAAGACACCATAAGAAGGGAAGAAGGCAACTGAGAGTGGAGCAAATAACTTCTTTTTTCCTAGAGTTCATAATAATTTCCTTACTGCCACTTGATGGTCACTACAGAGGAGCTGAGGAGGGAGGTATAATTGATGGGATCAGTACATGGCCTCGATGGAATTGGTAGACCGAGGCTTCTTGATCTTCTCCATGTTCTTGGTGATCATGTCATGCAGGGTGGCATAGTGGTTTCGGATTTCAGACAAAGTGATGCGCAGTGAAAGGTACTCCTTCTCATCTAGTTCCTCCACCGTCCGTCGGTAGTCATCGATGTGGGGATATTTGGCCACCTGTAATCATTAGTAAAAATTAACATTCATATATAATTATGCCTTGTTCCTTACCTCCTACCAAGAATCAAATGATAACATAACCTATACCTTGTTTCCTCCAAACACCAATGATGCTCGGATCATCAGTAATGCCTGGTAATGTCGCTGCAGTAACCAATCAATATTTCTGATACCCTTAATTCTTCTTAGATCCAACAACCAATGCTACCAGCAATGATTTGATCCTTCTCATCTGGTTTCATTGCCTTGTGTAGCATTTCAAGAACTACCATAAGAATGTCTATACATATATCCTGTTTATTCCTAGCTTGCAACTGAAGCCTAATCTGCGTGCATGTCACTGACTGGTCAGCGGCTCCAGGCAGCTTAATCTCCCGGTCATCTCTGCACTAGAAAAAAATTATGCCTCTCCACACTACAAAATATACTTCAATTCTTCATACCAATTCTGTTTCTAAACCAGCAGCAAGTGTAGCATCCACTACTCACCTCACCAATACCAAGCTGTCTCACCTCAAAGAGGGCTGCAATACCAATCCACAACCTACTCAGCTCTACATACAACTAGCCAGTTGATAATCCTCTGAAAGGCTGAGAATTATCTAAGTACCCATACAAATAGCTTGACGAGAGGATAAGCCCAAATCTGATCCCATGGCAGAGTAACACCTCACCCCTATGGAGGAATGGTTAAAGCAAGAGGACCCATTGATTTTATTCAAGGTGCAAGAATCCCCAGGGCTTTGCCTTCCACCTGTCACAGGGGACATTGAGGGTCCACAAGAATAGAACCCAAATCATGCCCCCACACCCCAAGTCTGGGTCCACCTTAGAATATTTGGGCAGAGGTCACATACAGATCACCTAAATGGGGACAATTAAGGAATTTGGGCAATTAAGTTCTTTGACACCAAAGCAGTTGTATTTCCTGAGGTAGGGCTGTTTTCTGTACTGCACTGTACCTTTATTACTTGAAACACAAAACAGTACAAAAGTATAACTTACAGACACACACCAATACCAGTTATAAAACTTTCATGTACAGTAGAACTGGATCAAGTGGTGAGGCCAAGGCAAAACAAATACCGACTTGAAACTTATTTGACTGAAGATGTCAGTGCACTCTGAGGAACAATCTTACCAATGGTCATTGATTATATGGACAGATATAGCCTATTTCACTTTGGAATTTTGTGATACAATCTCCTGTAATTTTATCTGTAATCCTGGTAGTCTCTCTGGCATTCCCATCAAATATGCCAGTGAAGAGTGCTTAGAATGCCCCAAAATCTTTGCAAAAGAAAACTCAGCAATCAATTTCTATGGATATACAGGACCTAAACAAGTATTACCTACCTTGGAGACAAGTTTGGCACGCGTCATGTAGTATCGAGAAATCTGGTCAAAGAAGGATGCTGCCTCAGACTCCACAGTGCGAATTTCCCCCAGAGTTTCCTCTTGGATGCTCACACCAAAGTTGTTGCCATCCTCAATTTTGGGAATGAGGAATGATATCCACATCTTCAGCTGTTGAGAGAAGGGGAGAGATTATTCTTACAATACTGCACACATAAACTAAACATCATTGAGAGATTTTCCTATACTATTTTCTGGTACTGAGGGCAAGTCTCAATGATATGTAGTAATTCCTACCCAGTGGACTAATTTTCGTGATATGAGTCTAGCATCAAATTGCACTAATTTGTGCATGCTGGTGGGAGGCTTATAACAGTATATACCTCACTGCCCACCCTCCATTATAAGTGCATGTACTATACTGTATCATGAAATTCAAAATTGATTTTTAAATATTCCACAGTTTAATGGTTGATATTACAGCTGCCACTTATTATAATTGTACTGTACTGCCATTCTTACCCTGTAAGGTGTTGTAAAGTCAATCACTACAGCTTCCATACTCCTATAAACCAACACTGTACTATTACCTTTAGAATCCTTTTTCCACCTACACCTTGAAACTCAGCTCCCATTCACACTCTGGCAGCAAAACATTGTCATCCACAAATCAACATGCCACCATAGACCATCTTACTGTACAGTACTCCATCCAACCTCAGCCTTGCACATAGGCCTCCCACTCTCACTTTTATCTCCCTCTTACCATCCATATTAACACTGAACAGCCATGGTGATATCACATACTCATGCTTCAGCCCCACACTAATAAACAAAGTCTCATTTAGGGCCCCTTCCCATGCCACCAGCGACGTCACCACATATTTGTATTAATTACAAATTAATATCGTAACCAATGAGGTCGAGGATTGCTACTGTGCTTAACTGCTATCAGTATTGGGAAAAGCAAGAACCTCGGTGACCTACCCCTCCCCAGGAAGGGTAGGTAAGCCTTACCCCGCCTCCAAGCGGTGACCTCGGGGGTACACCTCCTTTTTTTATCTAGTTTTTATCCATTCAGGAGGTGGAGCCAAAGGGGAAGGCGGTGTGGGGGTGAGACCTAGCTTCCCCCACATATAGGTTTTAAGGTTTTTATTGTATTTTTATTGTATTTTAGTGTTTTTAAGATTTTAATTTCTATGACTGCATGTTTTTATATTTTGTGATAATTTCTTTTAAATTTATGACCTTGTTTTTAGCTTTTGACAATGCCGACGGCCCGTGTCCCTCCGGGAATGAGCACTGCATTGGCCTTGCCAGCCATCAGTGGCCCCCCAATGGGGGAGTGGACAGATATGGCTACTGGCGGGGGAGGGTCTCCGGGTTGCCCTGTAGAGGGAGTAGGGAAGAGGGATTGTATGAGAGTGGTAGCTATGAATGTGAATGGAATGACGGATGGGACCAAGAGGCGAGAGATTGTAGAATGTTTTAAGAAAGGAAGAGTGGATGTGATGGGAGTGACGGAGACACACGTGAAAGGATGTGGAGTGGTTGAGTGTCAGGAAGGAAGGGAGAGTGGACTGTGGGAGGGAATGGAGGGAGGAGTAGTATGGACGGGCATGAATGAAAAGAGTAAAGGAAGAGGGAAGGAAGGGTGTGCGCTGTTGGTGTCTCCGTGGGTGTGGAAGGGAGTGGATGGACATGGGTGGAATGGATCGAGGATTGTATGGATGACTGGAAAGATTGGCTTGGTGAAGTATGCTTGGGTGTGTGCTTATGCACCAGTGAATGAAAAGAGTAAGACAGGGAGAGAGAAGATGAGAGTGTTTTGGGAAGAGCTGAATGCATGTCTGAGAGGAATTGATAATGGAAGGAGAATAGTGATGATGGGAGACATGAATGGAAAGGTGGGAGGTGAGGAAGTGGGGAATATTGTGGGTAAATGGGGTGTAGAAGGAACAAATGAGAATGGTGAATATCTGGTGGATGTCTGTGCTGAGAGGGGGTTGTTCTTGGCGAACACCTTCTTTCAGCACAAGATGATCCACAGGTATACATGGAAGAGAAGGGATGAGAGAGGAGAGCAGAAGAGTTTGATTGATTATGTGGCAGTGGATGAAAGGTTGAGGAAGGATGTGTATGACGCAAAAGTAGTGAGAGGAATGGTCCATTGCTCCGACCATTTTGCGGTGTTGGTGAGGATGAAGGTTAGGGTTAAGTGGGAGTATAGTAGGAGGGATGAAGGGGTGAGGAATAAGAGGGTGGTGGCTAGTGGGAAATTAGATGTAGAAGAGTATAGGGAGGAATATAAGAGGAGGGTGGGTGAGGCGCTGGGGGATGTAAGGATGGGGATAGGGGAGGGAGTGGGAGTGAATGCGGTGTATGAAATGTTTAAGATGAGAGTATTAAGGACAGCAGCAGAGGTAGTAGGATATAAGTCACAGAAGAGGGGCAAGAAAGGGAGTGCTTGGTGGACAGAAGAAGTGAAAGATGCTGTAGAGGATAAGAGGAAGGCATATCGGAGAACACTACAGAGGAATGTGCCGGAAGAAGTGAGAGAGAGATGGAAAAGAGAATATAATGTGTGTAAGAGACAAGTGAAAATGATGGTGAGTGAGAGTAAAAGGAGAGTGGATGAGGAGTTTGGTATGAAGCTGAGTGAAAAGTTTAAAGAGAACAAGAAATTATTCTGGAAGGAGGTTAAAAGAGAAAGAGGAGAAGGAAAGTCTGGTAGTGTGAGAATGAAGAGAGAGGATGGAGTTACTGTGAGTAGAAGTGAGGAAGTGAAAGAAGTGTGGAAGAGGCATTTTGATGGTCTGATGAATGGGGGGACGGGAGGGGAGGCGGTGGTGACATGCATGGGGATGGAGGCAGGTGGTAGACGACAGGGTGTACAGGGAGATTTAGGAAGGGAAGAGGTTAGGAAAGCAATAGGAAAGTTGAAGATGGGAAAGGCACCAGGGGTGGATGGGATAACTGCTGAAATGTTAAAGTGTGGGGGGGAGGTAGTGGTGGAGTGGATGTTGCTTATATGTACATTGGCCTGGAGGCAGGGAGAGGTGCCAGAGGATTGGAGGAGAGCCATAATTGTACCTTTGTATAAGGGGAAGGGAAGTAAGGATGAGTGTGGTAGCTATAGGGGAATAAGCCTTCTTAGTGTACCGGGGAAGGTTTACGGGAAGGTTCTGACTGCGAGACTGATGGAAGTAACAGGGAATAAAGTTAGTGAGGAGCAGGGAGGGTTCAGAAAGGGTAGAGGATGTGTGGACCAAATATTTGCATTAAAATCAATAGTGGAGAAGTATATTGGGAAGGGTAAGAAGTTGTATGCTGCCTTCATGGACTTGGAGAAGGCATATGATAGAGTTGATAGGAAAGCTATGACAGAGGTGTTGAGAATTTATGGAGTTGGAGGGCCTTTACTGAAAGGCATTGAGGCTTTTTATGCAGATGCAAAAGCATGTGTACGGGTAGAGGGTGATCTAAGTGAGAGTTTTAATATTAGTGTAGGGCTGAGACAGGGGTGTGTTATGTCACCATGGCTGTTCAATATATATATGGATGGTTGTATGAGAGAGGTGAAAGCCAAAGTGAATGGTCTGGGGGTGAAGTTGAGGTTGAATGAAGCAAATTGGTCCCTGGTGGCAAGTTTGTTTGCGGATGACACTGTGCTGATGGCTGAGAGTGAAAGGAATTTACAGAGAGTGGTGGACGAATTTCAGTCTGTGTGTAAACGAAGGAAATTGAAGGTGAATGTGGGTAAAAGTAAAGTGATGGTATTTGAAAGAGCAGAAACTGAAGTGATTGACTTTGCTACACCTTACAGAGTGGCTGTACCAACTGGGACGAAGTGTGAGATAACTCTGAGGGGTGAGAGGATGGAGGAAGTGAAGGAGTTTAAGTACCTGGGTACAGTTATGTGTAAACATGGAAGTATGGAAGGAGAAATTAGGGAGAGAGCAGTGAAGGGTAGACAGGTCATAGGATCACTGGGGAGGATTATGAAGGGTAGAAGTGTGAGTATGGAAGTGAAAAGGGGACTACGAAATAGTATAATCCTGCCAACACTGACATATGCGTCGGAGACATGGACATGGAATAGGGCGCATCAGTCTAGAATAGGTGCTGTGGAAATGAGTTACTTGAGAGGAGCATGTGGACTTACTAGATGGGATGGAGAAAGTAATGAGAGTGTATATGAGAGATGTGGTATGAGTGAGAAGGCAATTGGTATTGAGTGTGGAGTGGTTGAGAGAGTGAAACGTAATACATTGAGATGGTATGGACATGTGGAGAGAATGCAAGGCGAGGAATTTGTAAAGAAGGTGTATGGAAGTGAAGTTGTAGGACCTGGTGTGAGAGGCAGACCTCCGGTTAGATGGCAGAACAGAGTGGAAGAGTATGTAAAGGAGAGAAACATGAGGGGCAGAGGAGGGCTTGAACAAGTAAGGAGGGAGTGTTGGAACAGGGAGAACTGGAGACACTTCTGCCGTGGCCACCCCCTTGAGGGGAGTTCCCGGAGGGAACGAGGCGTCGGAGCTATAGATAGATAGATAGATTATTCAAATGTAACCCTTCACATGTAGCTACACCACCACACAGCCACAAGCAGTCAGATTTGTGGTGACAAGGCAATTATTCACTTTTACTGTTTTTCACTCCCTCTGGCACATTCCCTTGAAGCACCTTCCTTTCCTTTTCTGGTAAATATAGTGATTATCTGCATCCTCGATTTTCACACTTTCTGAGAAACCGAAATTGCCAGTTTCTTTTCCCTTTTTATTTTGGAGACTTTTTTCTTTTTGTGGAAATAAGAAAAAGCATGTATATCATTTGTTTGTATTTACCTTTGTATTTACTTTGAAATGGGAGCGCGGCTTTCCTAGCTGGTTCTCGCCTCCACATGAAGTGTTGCCAGATATTGGGATACTTCCATGTTTTAGGCTAATTTTGTCCACACTTGGGAAATCATATGAATAATGTTCAATAAGTAGCCCAGTTGGGCAGAAAATTCAATTATTCTAAATTGGGAGAATTAATTTTTTCATCACCAGACGAAATAACCTGACCTGACCTAACCTAACCTAGACTGTGGCTACCTTCGGGACCTAACCTAGTGTCTTTCGGGACCTTTAAAAATAAAATAGATCCTGTGGATAGTAACTAAAAGTATCCTGATTGGGCAGGTCTGACGTAATGTACACAACTGTCTACATGCCCTTTTGTAATTTTGCTAAGGAGACCTGGTAACACTGTCCACCCGACCTCAGGTCGTCCCTCCGCTACAGAAGTAAGTCATAACTTAAAATTGAAATATCTAACAAAGAAAATATTTCCAAAAGAAAATTCCACTTGGTATTGATAAAAGTAACCGAACCCTACCTAATCAAACCTAACCTAACCAGTAGTTCGCCAGCGCAGATAATTGAAATATTAGCCCCTTTTCCACAGCAAGATATAGCCCTAATTTTAATTACCAGTAGTTCTTTTTTCAAAGTGAAAAATGTAATCCTAAATTTAACTTTGAAACACAGAGAGAGATGCATGAATGTTGTACTGTAGACCTTGGATATACAATTAAAAAAATACTTGTATCCACCACTTCATTTTACACTCAGTCATTCACTGAAGACCACCAAAAGTTTTCCCAGGCCTCTGTTATTCATTACCATACAGACTATAAGTGATTCACTTAGCCTGTAGTGATAAATATAACCATTTTTGTATAAAGGGCCTTCTATAGACTGACCAGATTAGCCTCCTCAACCAGCTGGCAGATGAGTGGCTTGATAGTGTCAACCATGTTGGTGATGTGGGAGTTGATGGGGACAGAACCCGAGGGGAGGACAAACATCCGTGCCCCATTGACTGCAATATCGTCCTCACCACACAGCTTCCGCTTCTTCCCAGGCGGATCTCCATCATGGCTGTTGAAGGTACAATAATATATACATAATAATAACAATAGTAATAATAATAATAATACATGTAATACAAAACTGTAAATAAAACATATACTTACTGTACCAGGCCATATAGGGCATTTGGTACCATGAGTTATAAGAAATAGACAACAAAAGAACACAAGCACTTGGAATTAAACAAGGGCATAACAAAGGAGTGATAACACAGACATACACACAACGGACACTGGTAACAAGCACCACACGGGCAAAAGCTTCACAATGGAATAGACAAAACACATACATACACTCACTAATGAGATCTTTCTTGCTTGAGGGGAGAGTCTCTAGTTAGTGAATTGGAGGGCTACTGATTTCTCCAAACTATACTGGTACCAGAAAACAAACGGTGCTACTATAGTGTGAAGTCTACCACCATATGTCGTCTACCCAGGTGCAGCGTGGACGTCTACCGTGCCTCAGGCTCAGACTGTCAGTACTTTTGGGTGGAACTGCGTGATCGAAACACTCTAGATCCCTATTATTGAAAGGTAATGTGCAAATTGTTCGGTGATACATTCAGATGAGTGGCCTGCTTATAGTAATCTAAATGCCATGGGTTACCAACATTCAACAGTGAATCACCAGCGACATTATGAGGATTCAGCAACAGGTGCTAAAACGATGATTCTCAAGAAAATGCGAGGTGTTGGTAGTCAGCTGTTCCAGTCGCATCTTGATCATTTTTGCTGGAAGATGACGAGAAAAAATTCCAATGATCTATTCGTGTCTTTCCTAGAAGATATATATACGAAGTGTTTATCGCTAAAATAATTGTATGTATTGTATTTGATAGCGTGTTTATTTTTACCTCTCTGCCTTTAATATAAATATAAATAGTATATAGATATATATAAATGATAATATAAGGCTTAAATATATATGTATACACATACAATATTATATTATAGTTCGATGCTGCGGTAGACCTCACGCTATAGTTGAAACGGGAGGTAGATCTCACGCTATATTGAGGTAGACCTCACGCTATAGTAGCACCAAACAGACAATCTCAATGTTACTCTAGTAGGGGATCTGCTTCAGAGCATAGTTTGGAGGAGTTAGTAGCCCTCCAGTTCACCAACAAGAGAATCTCCCCTTAATGTCTTGTGCTGTACACACAACAATCATAGCTACTTATATATTTTTTAAACCATCCTAAAAGTACTGTAGTAAAAAAAAAAATTAAAATATATCCTAGACATTTTAGTACTTTTGAGGCAAGATTCTACCATATGAAATATACATATGAAATTTGTACAGTACAATACTGTACATGAATGTTACAAAGGAATATTGGATTAGTCACTATAACCTAGTACTAACAGCATGTTTTGGTGTAAGTAAATGGCATCCCCATCGCCTACCATTCTTGCAATGGTGCAGTCATCCTCGTATCCCCTATGATACAGGAGGGAGGCTAAGGTTGGGAACAACGCTCTCAAACAATGACCGCACGAAAGGTTCAAAAAGCCTCAGAACTGGAACCCTTGCCTGTCAGGGGTCCTGCACTGGCATTAGAGACTCCCCACTCCTTGAAAAAAGTGAAATGAGGTATGGAAGATGATGACTAACAGCAAGTGACTTCACCAATCTCCTTATGTACTGAATTTTAGAAACTTACTTGTTTAGAATGACTGGTTCTGGCACTGGAATCTTAAGGTCAGAGTGGACGTTGTCAAGGTTCTCACAAAGGAAGGGCGACTCCTCCAGTAGCTTGTTGAAGTGGATGATGCGCTCAGGAAACTTCTTTTTCACCAGTTCTTCTGCCTAGAGTGGAGGAGGAACCAACACATCAATATCAAGAGAAAGGATTATAGAGTAGGCATCAATGTAAGATGAATATTTTTTGCTGTATCCTTTTAAAAAAGGCTCATTAAATCACATATTCTGTATGGTAATGAATAACAAAAGTTTGGGAAAACATTAAGTGGTCTTCAATGTGTGTAAGAGGAAGTGGTGGATACAAGTATTTATTCATTGTATATCGAGGATCTATTGTACATTCCCTTGTACATTTGGCTTCACTTACATTTGAATCATGAATAAGACAACTGTATGATATCATTGAAGTGATGGCTACTGGTTCTTCCAAACATGACATGGAGCAATAGCAGCAAATGAAATACATGTATGTACTGGGTAAGTGAAAAAAAATTCTGAGATGGGTATGATCATTTGGAAAGATTGGATAATCCAATATCATGTCCAATTTTCCTACAAGAGATTTCTTTCATTACAGTATCATCTTTTTCATATTCTGTGCAAAATTGAGATATCTGAAAGCAATGTTACTCTCAGGTAAGATTTCCAGATTGGCTGAGAAGTAAATCTGGAAGTGAGAGAAAATCAGCTGTGTTTATGGTTTGTTAAAGTTCATAAAGACATACATGATCACAACATAAATCCCAACTAATGTTTCCATGAATATATTTATTTTACACAAAGGAAGGTAAAATATGGGCAAAGGGAGGATACAAAGTCACCAGAAAACAACAGGATTAATCTACCAAACAGCTTGTACTGAAATTATAAAGTGGATACTGAAAAGTATAAAGCTTTACTTACCTTTTCTTTCACACTGCCTTTGTATGACTCCACCTGAAATAAAAAATTTAAAACCAATTACTATTTCATACAGGTGGCTGAAGACATGGCAATCTGTATAGCTGGACCAATACAGTATTAGCTTTTTCCAGCCACCTTCTCAATACCTCTTCAACACCAATGGAAGGGAGTACTGTACAGTACACCTTGGGGACTCAAGTGACTCAACACAGAATATCTGTAGGCTATTTAACCTGTTGTTACACTCACATTCATGATCAATAACATCCAGGAGGGTTGATGCAATCGGTATTCCTAAAGAACCAAATTTTTTTAGTTTTTCTTGCATGTTTCTTGCTTGTCTATTAATGACCAAATAACTGATTGGAAAGAACCTTAAACCTAACCCAACCTACCCTAACCTGACCTAAACAACTTAATAAGCCCTTAACATGACTGAGGAAACCTGTGGTTAAGTTGGATCAGGTTTCATTGGTTATGTCAGGTCAGGATAGGTTAGATTGGGTTATGTCGCTTGAAAGACACAGGGAGAGAGGCGACATGATTGAAGTACTTAAATGGATGAATGGGTTTAACTTAGGAGACTTAAGCAAGGTATTAAGAGTAAGTAGCCAAGATAGAACACGATCAAATGGATTCAAACTAAAAAAAATACCATTTTAGACACGAAATAGGAAAACATTGGCTTGAGAATAGCCAATAGAGTAGTGGATGAGTGGAACAAGCTTCCAAGAGAGGTAATAAATGTAAAACCACTAAATGGCTTTAAAAATAAGTTGGATGGATACATAGACTCAAGAACTAGGCCAACAAACCTTCTGCAGTTTCCTAAATTCTTATATTCTTTTGTAAAGTTAAAGGTTCTTTCCTCAGTAATTTGGTCAAAAATAAATAGAATCAGTTCGGAGGAATAGAATATTGCCAGAGAAGCATCCCTGACAGAAACCATAATGAAAATCAGAAAGAAGGTCGTGATGAGTAAGGTGATTGGGAATTTTGCAGTTAAGAACAAATTCAAAAACTTTAGATAGACAAAAGATCCAAACCATGGGGCGATAGTTGGATGATTGGGAGCAGTCACCCTTTTTTGGAACTGGTAGGATCAGAACAAACTTCCAGCAAAGAAAGGTATCAGACAACAGACAAACACGAAACAATTTGTCCAGGCAGGGAATAATGTTAACGATACGGTAAAGTTAACGAAGAGCCACAGAAATGGAAAAGATTTTTTTCCCAACTTTTTTGGTATTTATTGAAAGAATTGCCATTTGGTATCAGTGTTGCTAGATCCAGCTAGGTCCCAATATTTTGCACCGGTCATTTCCTGTATTTTACCACAGTTATTTTCCGGTAGTTTGCCCAGGTTAGGTCCCAGTAGTCTGCTGTGGTCTAGGATAAGTTAGGTAAGGTCAGGCTAATTTCAAAATGCCCCTTTTGAATATGCCTTATCTTGGAAATGGGGCATTTGCAAAGGAAATGCCATAGAAGAAAATAGTCTTAGAATGATCTAAATAAGTGTACCGGTAATTAAGGTAGAAAAACCACACGCGATAACGGCAATTCTTTCAATATTTACCACTTTTTTGGGGATAATACATCATTCCCTAATTTAACAAGATACCATAACATGTATGTGCGCCAGTGCATTTTGACCATGCATTATCTCCCCCCCCCCCCCCACCAAGAGGCTAGATTGAGGGGTAAAACAATAAAGGTAAAACATAAAATATAAAAAATAGTTTTAGAGTTAGTCTGATTTTACTTGACCTAATCTAATCTGGACCAGGGCTAACACAGGAGGGAAATCAAACCTGGTCAAAATGCACTGGGAAATAACTTCAAAACGCAAAAACAACCATCAATCAAAATAAGGAAACTGGTAACTTAAATAATAACTTTGGTTCTTTTCTGTGACCCTTCTTAACTATTACCAAATCCCATAACACAAGGAAATATCTGGTCTCTAGGGAATGGTGGAAGGGGGGGGAGGAAAGGCTGATAAACAAACATCATGGTATTTCCCTCGTGACCCCACCATAATATTATTAGTCTAATCTTATACCTCCTTATCTCTAACTCCATCCACCTCATATATACATTTCATGAGACAATATTAAATAGCTATACATGACATACTTGAGGTAAATATTCAGCCATTTCCAGCGTGTTCCTAACAACGAGAAGCCGCAAGTAAGTCCCTGCTGCTGGAGGCCAGTATATATGGAAGGTGAAGCAAGAATATAAACAAGACCTCGATCCTTTTTATTTACACTTGGATTCTGTCTCTTCAACAGGCAAACACTGCTATTCCCAAATCTCTTACATGACAGGGAATAACTCTACTCAGTCTACTGTCTTATATTCATTTGCCGGTTTCATTTACCAGCAGCAGGTTCCTCGTATATATGCTATATCTAAATAATTAAGAACGATAATAAAACTAGAATAATAGTCAGGTAGCCCAAGGGGTAGGAATCAAAGCATTCCATCGCCCCTTCGTTGTCAAGACTGCGACGCTGATATACAAGGATATTTTATAGTTTTAATCAATTTTAACAATACACGTACAGTTTTGCATGACTGAATGAACACCACGTGGAGCATGACATAATAAATTTGTTTTGAGAAAACAAATGTGTGCCAAAATCCGGGAATTGGTAAACCAATAATACAATTTCCCTGTAGTGTCAAATACTTAGGAATAACTTATTCCGGTCAGGTACTACATGAAGTAGATAGTATTCAATCCCTTATTGTTCACATCTTAGTAGTGTTTATGTCAAACCTACGGTGCACGTGTTACCGAGCGGGGTTTTCAATTAATTATGCACGTGTACACTTGTTATTGACAGGCCGATACTTAAAACTTTTACCACAGTCCTTGAATAGCGACATACCTGTGGCTTCTGCGGCATGAATAGTTAATAGATTTTCAAAGGAGCTGAGATACTCATTATGGGCCATTCTCATCTGCATGACATCTAACTGGGCAAGGCCAAGAGATATATCTCTTGGCCTTGTAACTGGGTATGAAGATCGAGGTAGAAGTCCAGCTGGAAATGGGAACAGGAAGTGGAGCCAACTGTACTAATAGGGGATCTGTTTCTTGGCATATAGTATGGAGGAATCAGAGACTTTCCAATTCACCAACAAAATAATCTTTAATAATCGTATCACACACATCCATCTAGATGGCGACACAATACAATCATATATGAATAAATTATTCGAGACCTCGTGCTCATACATCATACATTCAACAAATATCATACAACTCTCAGATTAATTAATGGGAGATTACAATGTTGGTAAATCTGGAACAGCCGATTCCTCTTAAGTATTCCAAGCAACAGGTCACCGCTAGGTTTATTATTTTGGTCCTTATTTGCTCTTATGTAGGCTATGTATTTTAGGTGTACCCAGGGTTTATTCTAAGGAAAATTTACAACTGCACAAACTCTGATGCGAGGCCCGAACGACCTAAACCAGTGGTTCCCAAACCGGGGGGCGCGCAACCACTTGTGGTTTCACATCTACTGTAAATACGTTTGATAATCCTCACTGTTTAAGATATAATTTGTAATGTGAAATGTGGTATTCTATGTCATATATTATGATTTATGTAATATGTATGATTGCATTATTTGGTAAGGTTAATGAAAATCAAAATATGTTCTGGTCAGCTATCAGTGACTTCTATTGTGGTTCCTTCCTAGTTTATGACACCCTAGCCATGCAAATTCAAACAAAGTACAAATTTACAACTGCACAAATCTGGATTTACAACTGCACATTTTGAATTTACAACTGCACAAAAGGGGTACAACTGCACGTTAGGATAAACCCTGGGTGTACCAAAATAAAGCTTAAAGGGAATAATAAATATTTGGTACAGTAGGGCGCCTTTATTCCTCCAAAGTATACCACGAAACAAGACTGGGTTAACAAAAATAATGGTGTCCTATTATTGCTCGAGATAGTTGAGAAGGAATCAGTTGCTCCAGATTTACCTATTATCCCCTAATTAGTTATCAAATGGTGCACGTGTACAGCTGAGCAAGTAGAATGTGCAACGAAAGTCTAGCCGTATAAGGCAACATATCTGGCAGTTGTTTGTAGTACGCCCTCGTATCTTTATGAATGAATCACTGCATGGGAACCCAATGTATATAAGGTGGAAAGTGATTGGCTGACCTTTGAGTGGTGGTGAAGATCTTGACATACTGGCCTACAGCTATATACGGTGTTTATCTATCTTGTACTTTCTACATCCTTAACTTATTTTATATCACAGGATGGTAGGCCTATTGGTGTGGGCAGGCATAGCACACATTAATTATTAACAATGTTATTAAGGAGTTAATACACATTTAATTGCTATGTACAGTTGCGAGCACTTATAACTGGTGTATTCAGCATTGTCAGTCCCCTTTTCCTGTACCACTTATAACTGGTACATTCAGCATTGTCAGTCCCCTTTTCCTATACCAGTTACAAGTGCTGGCAATTGTACATATATTTGAGCGCCTTGATTCCTCCAAACTATCCCATCAAATATGACCAAATGAACAAAAATAATGGTGGCCTGTTGCTTGGAATAGTTTGCATGGAAGAATCAGTCACTACTCTACCACCAACATTATACTACATCTTTATGGGAGCCACGAGCCAATGATGTCGTCAGAAAATTGGAGGTAAATGGGTCCTTCAAATATTGCCACGAAACACCACCTACGAGTATATGGAAGGAGCGTGTTTTGTAGCATAGTCAGGGGGAATCAGAAGCCTCCAATTCCCTTGCACGATCACAGTGTCCCTAAACTTAAACAATCAATACATTGCTTGTCACTGGGGCTGAACACTGTACTATAAATCTCTAACTACTGTATATGTACTTTTGTCCAGCATTTTATAGTTTAAGATAATCTCTATGCTGTTTATTAGGTCCATATCCTTCTATAGTATATTCAATCCTTACTGGCATACACCAAAAAGTATCCTTTTAATACTGTAGTAACTGTATTACCTATATTTTATCTGTATTGACAAAGATATTACGCCACTAGCATTTTGAAAACGTTCCAAGAACCTTTCCAAGTTCATAATTTTACTGTACTGTATATGCATCAATATATTACAGAAAATGCATCAATATATTACACAAATTGAACAAGGTTTCCTCTACAGTATTCTGAGATGCACTCCACCTCAATAATAATACAATGTTACATAGTCATTGTTTGTATCTTTATTATGTTGCCACTGACGCAGGGTTCATTTTTACCGAGGCTAGTCAGGCTCAGTGGTGTGTTGCCGTCTGCTACTGTATCAGGTAAGAATAACAATTAAAGGAGCGGATTGTACGGAATATTTATCTGCGCTTGTGGGAGTGTATCTCGGATCTACAGTACACAGTGGCAGTTTACTCTACACAATTCTACAGTAAAAGAGAACTAGCTCCTAGATTAAATACTCACACTGTCTAGTAAGGTCAGTCTGCTCCCAACTCCTGCTGGACTACATCAACAACAACAACAACACATAATTTATCCATCAACACAGAAACGCAAAAAAAACAACAACCCAGCAGCAACAACATCAACAACAACTCTATGCCAACTCCACTATCTCTGACTGGTACTTCTCTTTCTATGTTTTTGTCTTAATAACGTGATTTAACGATGTCTATTAGCACTTAACTTGGTTCAAAGATTGGTAAACTTATATAGCATTCTTATGTCTCTGTTTTCATCTTTTTCTTTGTAAAACCAAGCGGCAACCTTGACGTCACAACTCGCTACCCCTTCATGGGTCCCCCTGGGGTAGGGGGGCTACGAATACCTCCCCAATATCCCTGCGTGTCGTAAAATGTGACTAAAATGGGCTTTCATTTTGCAACTGTCCCCTTTTTTCATCTGTTTCCTATTGTGCTTCCTGTCCCACCTCGCTATCACTGGCGAGCCGCCTAAGGCAAAGGTTCGCTCCAGCAACCCCCCTCCCCCTTTACTTAAGGGGGTGCTGCTGGTAAACCAAACAACAACAACATCACCTTCCTCGGGCCCCTAATATTAATCAATCAATCAATCAACCCCTTCATCGGCGACCTAATCAATCTCAGAGAACCTTATAGCAGTGGTACTTAATCGGTGGTACAGTACATGTATCCCCTTGGGGAATGAAGCATCAAAGCAGGGAGCACGAGACATGGTATAAAATTCAATACTATACGTATTTAAATTCCAAAAATAAATAAATAAGAAATAAGTGTTTCCAGGGATATTTTCAGCATGGAGAGGTTTCTGTTACACAGGGATGGACGCAGGACCCATTTATTTTCAACCTTGATCCATGGATGATAATGATGAAATGAAAGAAGATCTAGTTGAGATGAAAGCCAATAATAAAATAAAAATAAAGTTTGATTTAATGAAAAGGGTTATTCAACACTCTTATTACGGATTCCTGGTTTTGGTCGACCTGTTCTGCTGTACCGTGGGGAGTTGCTACGGTCTCGTGGGTTAGCTGCTTACGTTAGAGATGGTTTCGGTTGTTTTAGACAGAAAAAGTTTGAATGTGGTTGCTGTGAGATGATGGTTTTGAGAGTATGTGGGAGACGGTTTAACTTTTATCTTTACAGCTTGTATCGGAACCCAGATCTGGAGGATGGTATATATGACTGTTTGTTAACATCAATGGCTAGGGTACAAGCGGAGGACAGTCGTGCGTCATTTGTCTTTATGGGTGACCTCAATGTGCACCATGAAGAATGGCTAAGGTCCTCATTAACGACTCGTCATGGTGTTGCTGCTTTGGATTTTTCATCGGTCTCTGGCTGTGACCAATTGGTTGTTGGTCCAACCCATGTGAGAGGTGGAATTCTTGACCTGGTGATGACTGATGTTCCGGATCTGGTGGAAGTAGCTGTGGTCACACCAATTGGACGTTCAGATCATTCTTCTCTCTCTGTGAAGGTTTCCACTGCCCAATCAGTTCCAAACCTGTGTGTGAGGAGGGAAGTGCTTCTGAAGAATTGTGTTAATTGGGATGCAGTTTGTGGTGGTGTGTGTGGGTTTCCATGGCATGTAATGTATGTTGCTGATAATCCAGTAGAGTTGCTGAATCAGCATTTGTCAATGGTAATTGAGCAATATGTGTCTAAGAAGATCATTCGTGTGCGCAATAGTGATGCGCCTTGGTTTACTGATGAGTGTAGGGCCGCATTTGATCTTAAGCAGGATGCCTATCGTAGGTGGACGCGTGATGGTTGCAGAGCAAAGTGGGATGAGTTTATTGACTGCCAAAGAATGGCTAATGGTGTCTATGTGGAGGCAGAGCAGCAGTTCAATAATGGAGCCAGGGATGTGTTGCTGAATGCTCGGAGCCCACATAAATGGTGGTCTACCTTGAAGAGTGCTGTATTCGGGTCTGACTCTTCACTCCCCCCCTTGGTTGGTGACGGTGGTAGACTGGTGTATGAGCCAGGTGGTAAGGCTGCATTGCTTGCAGCTCACTTTGATAGCAAGCAGTCTAGAGAGTCTGTAGAGTTGCCCTCCACATGTCACCCCTGTCCTAGTCTCTCCTCTTTGCCTTTAGGTCAAGGGAAGTTAAAAACTCCTTCATGAGTTGGACTCTTATGGTGGTATTGACCCCTTGGGAATGTTTCCTCTGTTCTTTAAACAGACGGCTGATGTCCTAGCTCCCCGCCTCAGTGTTGTATTCAGGAGACTACTTCGTCTTGGTAGTTTTCCTGAATGTTGGAGGTCTGCTAATGTTACCTCAATTCCCAAGGGCCCTCCTTCATCTTCAGTTGGCGATTACAGGCCGATTTCCATCACTACTGTGTTGTCTAAGGTGTTTGAGAGGCTGGTGGCTGTGTGTTTAAGTAACTTCATGGAACGTAATGGTGTATTCCCACCCTCACAGTTTGCATATCGAAGGGGCCTTGGCACGTGTGATGCACTTCTGTGTGTCTCTCATGTACTGCAGAATGCTTTGGAGTTGAGTCGTGAGGCTAGACTGGTGCAACTTGACTTTTCTGCCGCGTTTGATAGGGTAAACCATCTGGGTATCCTCTACAGACTTCGCTCTGTTGGTGTTGGCGGTTCAGTCCTGTCTGTTTTGTCGCAATTCCTCACTGCTCGATCCCAGTATGTTGTTGTGGATGGTGTGCGGAGTGAAAGAGTGGAATTAGTGTCTGGGGTGCCCCAAGGTAGTGTCTTAGGGCCGTTGTTGTTCCTAATGTATACCTCTGAACTCTTTAACATCTTGGAGAATGGCCTGTATGGTTATGCAGATGACTCCACTCTTATTGCTGTTGTGCCGACCCCTGGTGCCAGGATTTCGGTTGCTCAGTCATTGGATCGTGACCTGGATAGGATTAGTGATTGGTGCAGGTTGTGGGGTATGAAGTTGAATGCTGGCAAGACTAGGACAATGGTCGTCTCTAGGTCTCACACGGTGTGTCCTTTATCGCCACCCTTGACTCTTGATGGGATTGTATTGGAGGGGTCTGAGAAATTGGTTATTCTGGGAGTTACATTTGATGCCAAGCTGACTTTTGAGAGGCATGTTCGGTCAATTTCAAGGTCTGTCTCCCAGAAGATAGGTATAATGCGTATAGAGCTTGGCGTGTGTTCGGAGATCACTCATTGTTACTGCGGTGTTACAACTCCTTTGTGTTGCCTCTGTTGGAATACTGTTCTCAGTGTGGTGTTCAGCAGCTGATTGCCATCTCAAGTTGCTGGATAGGATTGTTTCCAATGCTAATTTTCTTACCGGCGGTTTACTTGATTGTAATCTGAGTCACCGTCGTTCTGTTGCATCATTGTGCATGCTGTTCAAGATCAGAAGTAATGTGCTGCATCCTCTTAACTCGTCTCAGCCACCTCTGTATCAATGCCGCTTGAAGGGTCAAGCGGCCTTGCTCTGTATGTTCCAGCTCGTGTCACTCGTGGTGCGTTGGACTCCCATATGTATGCTTACGTATTGCCGCGCTGTAGAACCTGTCAGTACAGTCGATCGTTTGTCCCTAGGTCGGTGTCTCTGTGGAATGACCTTGGTGAATCTGTCTTTGATGGTGTAGGACTGGCTGGCTTCAAGAGTAGGGCTAATATGTTTTTATTAAGCTAACTGCTCATCTTTTTTTTTTTCTAAGCTGTCTTCTTTTCTTCAGGTTGGATTCATGGGGCTGGGGTCCTCGGATTGATAGGATGCTTGCAATCTCTCCCAGCTTTGTGTCTCTGGCCTATTTTAATAATAATAATAATTATACAACAAAACCAAGGCCAGAAATCGTTTGGATGCAAGACAGTGATGACATGTGGGTGGTTATATATAGGTCATCTCAAGGATAGAAAACAACAAAGAAGTCATTTGTGATGTGTCAGATTGTTTGTGTACTATGTAAGTACTGTGATGTGTATTTACATGTATTGAATGCATTGTTTAAAGAATTATATCTTATTATATTGTATTTCAAATCAATTATTATAATTTCGTTTATTTCCGTAAGTCATTTTAGACAGGAGGTACGGGGCAATATTATGGAAGCTCAAGGGGTACGAGCACATAAAAAAAGGTTAAGAACCACTGACTTCTGGTGACGGGCGTTCGATCCCTGCCATCCACAACCCAAACAAATCAACCTGACTTTGGTGGTGGTGGCAGGATATCAATAAACCATAATAAATTATGTACTGCACGTCCAGTACATCACAGAATACACTTACATTGAAAAACTAATCTCATTCTGTGTGCGTCTACCAAGTAATATCAAATAAGTAAGGATTGTAAATGTCTTTTTCGTTTGGTGTGGTTATGTTATTGGGGCTTCATGCCTATTGACTTCGTAATGGTCATTAAGGCGATGTAATTTTAGAGTGATAGAAATTAGAGTGTGTGTATGTAGGTGCATGTGGAGAAATGTTTGTTGTGTGGTGTTTGAGATTGTTGTGTGACTAAGTACGTGAAGATTTTAACTTTATGCCTATCAACTCATTGACAGGTCATTAAGTCCGTCTTGTTACATCAAAACATTTTTCCCCAGTCAACATGGTTGCAATCCTCACTGTTACAGCCGGTTAGCCTACCTACTTACTGCTGCTAGGTGAACAGGGACATAGGGGGCTGGGAAAATTGTCCAACAATTCCAACGACTCTGAAATCGAACCCAGGATCTTTTGCTTGCTAGGCGACCATACTAACCTTTACACCATCGGTCCCCCATTTCAAGGTAAATATAGCTACGGCGTAGCTATATTTACCTTGCCCCATTCTAAGTGCGTGCATACCTTTTTCTTATATATACCTCAACCTTGGGACTGTAGTCTGTCAGTAACCTAGGCCCAGAAATTAATTAGTGAAGCTACGAGGCGTTGGGGGGCTCACGTGTGTCGCACCAGATGCATGGATGGAGGGTAGGCCTATGCAGTGAAGCTCCATGGTGTTGGTTGCTTCTTTTCTGCCCCACTATAGGCTAGATGACGACATATTTTTTCCTTTATACACGTCACTATACTACAGTGTCACAACTCTTATTAGGCGAGCCCACACTTTGAGTGATGTTGCCAAATGGTGATCTATTTTTTATTTGCGACCTTTTAAGTGCTGGACATGGGTAACTTAGTTAAATTTCATACCTTATTTTACACTAGAAAATTAGCGTTCTAGTTCACGACCTTTTACTTAGATGTATAAAAAAATACATACTTTTGTGTTTTCGCATAATATATGCTGAATATACTATATTTTTCATATAAATTAGTAAATAATAAAAGTCGAAATGTGTGCATTAAGCGGCTTTCATGAACTGCATGAGTATAACAGCCTACAAATATTAACAATTGTATTTAGCATGACCCATACCATGAAGCGTAAAATGTTGAAATGCCATATTTTCACATTTATTAGCATTAGAAATATGCATACCTTGCGCTGCCAAGGCTTCCATGAGCTCCGAAAATATTACCCTAGAATCGAGCCAGTTTTACCCTAAATTACTATGTATTACCCTAAAAAATCGGCAACATCGTAACTTTGAATAATGTAATGCATTATTACACAGTCATTTAGGATCATATATAAGAAAAAACTAAAATAAATTCTATTTGTAAAGATCATCATGTTTATCAGTGAAAGAAAATAAACTTACGGTATCTGGGTTATGCCCCAATACACTGCATTATGGATAATTTGATGGGTTCAGCAAAATTGTAAAGCAACGTAAATATGTAGCCTCAGTATTAATTAACTTTCAACTTTCTTTTCATGTCTACAACAGCTTTGTGTACTATTCTTAATTTTCGATATATTTTGACATATAAAATATGTTTTGCCTATGAATTACCCTAAAATTACCCCAAATTAAGCATTACCCTAAACACTACCCTAAAGAGGATCTAATTACCCTAGTTTAGGGTATTTTACCCTAAAATGGAAGCACTGGGTGCTGGGTTGGTTTGTTTACGTGTTGCTGCAGCAGCGGAGACCGTATCGTATGGACACCAATATATTATCAACATCTTATTGTGATTTAGTACTGTTACTATCATTGACGACGTAAAATGTAAAATATAATTATAAAAGGCCTGTATAAGTTTGTATATCATTCTAATTTTGTTATCTTTGCGTATAAGCCGACTAAAAAGCCTCTTCTGAAATAATAGGAGATATATTTTTATTCATGGCTGTATTCGTATGAAAATAAGTCCAAGATAAGTTAAAAATATGTAAAAAAATATTGAATAAGTTATAATAAGTCGTTCCACAATAGGAAGCCCAATACAACTTTGCCCGACATAGGACATTTTTTCCAGCCTAGAAATCGCCATCAAAATGCCGTTTGGCAACTCGCATTAAAGTAATATTTTTCAATGCAAGGAGATCTAGTTCACCAGTACACCGTCCCTAGACACCTTCAAGATATAGAGGGAAAGCTTTACAAGGAGAGGAGTGATTCTTTCTTTATATTTCCTTCTATTTCTTCTTCTTCTTCGTCATTTTATCTGTATACAGTGTTGGTATTCATTCGACTGGAAGAGCGCATGCGTGAAGGTCAAGCTAGCCAATGGGTGAACATCTAGCAACTTGCAGTATGTATGTTATAAGTATGTGGGGTTACACTTCTCTTTCACATACACACAGAGCAAGATGTTGATAGCACTAATACTTGTTGTCATCTGTCTTGTCTTATACCTCGCCTGTCGGAGACCTGCCACACTGCCTCCAGGTATATATAGTTATAACGTGTGGCTTTGGGTATAATGGGGAATTACAGAAGGGGATATAGTATACTTTTGGTACATTGGAGTGCCTTGATTCCTCTAGTCTAGTCTAAAGTATGCCGGGAAACATTACTTAATTAGATATAGTTTAAGAGACCCTGTACAGTACGTGATGTAGTCAGAAACTTGGAGGTAAATGAGTTCTTCAAATATTTCCACGAAACACCACATAATCACATATATGGAAGGAGCTCGTTTCGTGACATAGTCAAGAGGAGTCAGAAACCTCCAATTTTCATACACGATCACAGGATCTTTAATATTAAATACCAGCCCAATTGGTATCAATCGTCCAGGGGTGGAATCCAAAGAGATTGTTTAGCGACGCGTCGCTAATACCGATGTCGTTAATAACTAACTACACGCAGGCGTCGTTAACTTCGCCCTGATCCAAGAAGCGTCTGCCCGCCTGTTGTTAGGAGCGCGGTAACTGATACACGCCTCTGATTGGCTAGAGTCATCAATGACGTCATGGACACCTCGTAGCCAATCACGAAGCGTGTGACATGGCGCGTTTGTTTAAAAACCGCGATCAGCTGGCAGCTGTCAAGACAAGTGTCTTCGTATCGCTCTACTGAGTGTACTCGACTTTTTCATTTCAAACACAGCAGGTACGTCCACAGTTTTTATTTAGTATCTGAAAATAGTTTTTAGTCATACGAAATGTAAATAATGAAAAGGTTATGAAATGCTTATTGATTTTATGCACTCTTTGTATGGTAATTACATTAATCATTCAGTATACAGTACTTGGTTTTAGCATTTCATTAATTATTAACATACTTGTATTTTGTTTAAGACAATGATGTATAACACAGTACTGTATTTACAGTAGTGTACTGTTTTCTATTTTCGTAGCACTCTGTGCTCTGCCATCTAACTAATACCAAATATTCTAATCCTGTTCCCACCTCCTGTCAGTGCTTATAGTGGTGAATCCATGATCCATTCTCTGAAGATCATTTAATAACATTGTTTATTCTGAACACACAGCAGAATACGTATTGTTGCCACACTTCCTCCATGCACAAGAGGACATTAGGGACATCCTAGAAGTAATGATGGAGTCAGCAGGAAGCCACAGCTGCTATTAGAGAAAGTGCAGCAGCACAGAGACAAGCAGCTGAAGCCATTATAGTGCTGGCTTCTATTGTAAGAGTGTTTATTGAGAAATAATGAAAATAACTTTGGATCAGGATGTGTTGCATACAGTATGCTACTAATTTGGCTAGGAGCATACAGTGTTGTCATGGTAGGGAAGACAGTAATAGCATGCTCCTAGCTAAGTTAGGAGCATACTGTAAATAACACTGAACTGCATACAGTCACACATTCCAGCAACACAATAAACATTCAAGATCCCATTGGAAAAACCATGTAATCGTAATGTAAATATAACCGATAACACCAACTTAGGAAATAGATATACAGTATATAAATAAATTATATAGTTTGGTGATTCTGCATGCCAATACTGTACCAATGTTACCAAACATTCTGTCACATGCCACATTAAAAAAACATATAGCAAAATACCAACAGACACAGACATAATAAGTTGGTAAATAAATACACTAGTAACCAAGACATAATTTTATTTTTTTAAACCCCCTTTCGACCATAAAACTCCGGTATGATCTCGTCACGTGTCTGTCTACCCGTGCCACCACGATCACCAGCTCCAACTACATGGGCCTCAATAGGCATGTCCTCTTCTGGTAGATGCTGGAAAATGAAGGTATTAAGGGATTTTAGAAATCACTGAAAAACATTGATATATTAAGACAAACTTCAGGGTTGAAGCAGTGCAATTGCAGAGATTGCATTGTACAGTATTATAATAATTACTGTAATTGAAGTAATTACTGGTGTCTCATTGTACTTATAGAGTAGCACAGTAAGGTAAGTTAATGCTACAATAAATACTAAGCCACAGTGTATACTTACATTGTTAGGGTCAGGAATACTCCTACTGACACACCGGTTGTGCAGCAGGAGACAAACACTTACAATCTTGCAGATCTCAAAGGAGTGTACTGTAATTCTCCACCAAACCGATGAATACATCTGTTAGATACCATTTATTAGAGGGATATAAAAGGAAAATGTAAGTGGATTTTATGGACCAATGTGAACAAAAAGTAATCATATGAAATACATTAATAAAGGTGAAATTTTCATTTCATTATAAAGTCAAAAGATTTAGAAACCTTGCCATTGATTGGAAACTCTTATGAAATTAGAATTGAGGTTTGGAGAGGGAGCAAATTATAACTATATATAGAGTTTGCTTGTGATTTATTGAAACCGAAGAGATATTAAGAAGTCACTTCCTAACCTGAAGCGATTTTTCACAACTCCTAAGGTCAGCTCCACAATGACCCTTGTTCTTACAAGGGCCCTGTAGTAGAGTTCTTCTGCCTCATTTGCGGGATTGGTGACTGGGGTCATGAGAAAAGGCTCCAATGGGTACCCACTGTCACCTGCAACACATTGTTACCAGAAAGATGAACTATTTATACATACTGTACATACATATATAACCATACATAAACTCACATGGGAGGAATATGTATATCATACAGCCTTAGAACTGCACACTTGTTAAAACATCTCCTGATACCAACCTAGGAGTAAGTAGTTCCCAAAATGCCTCTACTAAATTGTTGCCTCAAGTTGCTGTTCCTTCAAATGTAGGCATCATGAGTGGATCCTGCAAAGTGACACATGTATTAAAGCATGTGGTTCTACTTCAAATGTTATGCCAAGAAGCCCTCACATATATATAATGATTTAATACACTTGGCAACCCTAGTGTCAATGGGAAGACTTTTTATATCAAACTTGATTTTTAAAGAGATATAACCATGCAGGTTTTGGGAAATTTTTCATATACAAGGGTATGCAATAATATAGACCATATACTAAACAGTATCTTACACAAAATTTCTTATTTACACACATTATTTAAATCTAGGTACATGAAATACAGTACAGTACCTGGAAATCTGGCAGAATAATTGATGATCAAGCCATTTCCATCACAAATAACTTGAAAGTTTAGTGAATTTAATCTTTTTCTATTGACGTACAGTACTGTACATGGCCTCATCAATACTTGGAGCCTTGATGGCAACGTGTGTACCTGCATACATAGCATAAACATTAATATATTGTGTAACAATAGGATAAATTTTATCTGTCTGCCTCATACTCTAAACAAAGGAATGACATAGTATATATAGTACTGTATACATGTACAGTATTATATAAGCCAAACCAATATAATTCCTCAAGAGGAAAGTACACAAGGCAAGGTTGAAGTTAATATTGAGGGTAAAAAACTGTTACCTCTCTTACACCTTGTATGTTGTAGAGCCAAGAATCACAACAATGTTGGTGGGGGGAGACTGATCATTTATTATGAAGCATGTCTCTATATGATTGGGTTCTAACAACAAGGAAAACAACTAGCATTATGGATTTCATCAATAAAACTATGAAGCTTACATTTATAGCTTCAATTACTCGTGGGAAGTTGGTGACCCTGCTGAAGGCTTGGGCTCATGTTCACAACTGTTGTGGTGTTGATGGCATATTAATTTCCTCAGCAGCCTTGGTACTCAAGATGTTTGTTATTCTGGTGAATATTCTGCTGATGCTTGCTTGTGTTGGACCTGAAATAATCGTTATTTATTCAATATGTACTCATCAATGAGCTGCGTCAGCTCATGCCGAGTTAAGTGGTAGTGCCTTATCAGCTCGTTGTCATTGAGAGCTAGAGGGTCCAGACTGTCTCGAAAGCACCTCTCTCTCCTTAGAGCCCTTGCTGCCATGTCAGCCAACACGTAGTCCATGGTGAAGTAGCCTCAGTCCGCTGACTGGCAGTGTGAGACCAGTCACCGATGTACAGTACAAGCAGTACTTGAAATGTTGTCTAGCATGCTTTTTGTGTGTTTAACGGCACTTTGTTTACATCTTGCCGTCTTTAAATATATATTGATATCAATTTCCACTGTAATCAATGAGAAATATTCACGGTAAATTTACAGAAGAACTGGGTTCACTATATTGTGTATTCTAGTATCATTACCCACTATTTTGGACCATTCTAAAACACTTTTATTCTATGGTGTTTCTTTCGGAGATGCCCCGTTTTCGAGATATGCCCCGTTTTACAAACATAATTTGAAAATTAGTCTGACCTCACCTGACCTGACCTAACCTAACCTAGACAACAGCAGACTACCGGGACCTAACCTGGGCAAACTACCGGGACCTAACCTAGGCAAACTACCGGGATATAACCGGTGTAAACTATCATAAAGTGACTTGGGCAAATTCCCAGGACCTAGCCGGATGTGGTATCACTGCGCGATCCTAGCCAAAAACCCAGTTATTCTGTAATAATACCATATTCACTAAATATGATGATATCTGAGCCCATATGGTGCACGTCGTTAACTTCTACCAGCTTTTACTACACCTCCCGAGGTGTTGTTATTAACGACGTCGCTAACGCGCCCGTGACGTCATCATTTTGCTTCTTGGATCGCGTCGGTAGTGGCCGACGTCGCTAACTCGAGTTACCGACGTTGTTAAGTTTCTTGGATCCGGCCCCTGGACCGGTATTCACTAAACCTATCAAAATATGTATTTGTTTGTATGTTTAATGACTGACCTCACCATAGTGTTTCAGGCTCATTTCAAAGAAGTGAATGGTTTTGTTATTCTGTTAGTATCAGCGTATATTTTGATTTCGAGGCAGTGCCGGGTTCTAGTACTTGCGATGAATAACGCTTGCAAACAAAAACATTTACTTAATTAGGAGTGAACTCTACTTTTGTTAATACCGGGCGGGCCTATGTAGTAGCCTACTGTAGACTGATAGGCTACACTCACTTTTTGCTATCCCATGCAGGGGTGTGGGGGCTGCCGGTGGTGGGTAAACTTCCAACAACTTCCGTAGATCTGTGTACCCAGGTTGATCAACTAAGGAACACATACGGTGACATCATCATGTAAGTATAACCACAATCAAATATCCACCGACACTTTCCTTCCATCGTAGTAAATATCTTGAAAATAAAGAACAACACGTGTATGATTTTGCAGCACCTCATAATAATAATTGAGGGGGTTGAGTTGACGTAAGGAGTTGTTGTATGATTATATTTTGATATGATACTGATTTATTTGCACGATGGGAGGAAAGTGTTGGTGGTTATTTGATTGTGGCTGTATACTATATAACTTGTTGTTTCACTTGGTTAAGAAGGTGTACAGTATTTATAAGGCGATCGAACCTACTCCACTAGTCAGATGATTGAGAGGATAGTACAGTGATGATAAATCTGGAGTAACTGATTCCTCCATAAGCACTATTCTGGTCTTGTTTCCTGGCATACTGTGGAGGAATCAATGAGCTCCATTTTACCAACAGTGCTTATTACCTCCTTAAGAATTACGAAGGTTTATTTTATATAGTAAAGGCGATCGAACTCCACTTGTCAGATGGTTAAAATTTACGATGGTGTATATACTAAAAAATATAACTTCAGCCTGAGTGAGGGTTGAAGGAAATGAGCTGTTCTGAATGAAAAGAGAGGTAGACTAGTCCAAATGTTCGAGTGGACAGTGGAATTCTATTAAGGGACCCTGTGATCGTATAAGGGACCAGGTGGTTTCTGATTCCTCCTGACTCTGCCACGAAACAAGCTCCTTTCATATAGGTGGTGTTTCATGGCAATGTTTGAAGGACTCTGTAACCTCCAATGTTCTGACAACATCACGGGGGTCCTTAATTAAGGTATAGGCTACTGTAAAGCTAAAGACAACAGAAAGAAGAAGTGAGGTGTTGAGCCAAAGAGAGCATCATCGTTTGGGGACTCACGTTTGTAGAGGTGTGTGGTAACAGTGTAACAACAACAAACACTGTACAGTCACGAACCACTAGCTATAGTTTGTATCCAGGTGTGCTTCGAAAATGGTCTGATGGCGTATTAAGGGGAAAGTTCTGTGTTAGGAAATCCGGAGCAACTGAATCCTGTTAACTTGGGCCTGTTTCCTGGCATACTTTGGAGGAATCAAGGCACTTCAATGTATCAAAGGAGAATTACCACCTTAAACGAACTCTAGCAAGTATGAGACAAACAGGATATGCGTACAGTATTCACTTTGTAGCCTATTTGGTTCATTTGTATGTCAGATGATTCGAAACTTCAATAAGACCTGAATACTTATGGCTCGTGAGTGGCAAAGATCGCACTTAGCGTTTCTTGAAGGACAATACAAAGGATTTTCATGGAACCAACACATTCACCACCAACACAGAATTAGAATATCCAGGGGGGAAATTATAGGAAACTACTCTGGGGTTTTCATTTTACGAGCCTGTGAAGCTTATATTCCCATACTGTACACTATAAGCAATCCAAAATATAATTATGTACTGTATATCCAGGCTTGCTTCGAATAGCCTGATCGAGTACTAAGCCAACTCAAGCAGCAAATAGGATAAGCGTTGTAATTGGTTCACTAGTATGCCAAATGATTCGAAACATACAAACAAGACCTGGATACAATTATTTTTTTCTTGCTATTTCTTCGATGTGTGGTACAGGTGGCGTATGGGGAGTCAGATCAACGTCTTCCTCTGCGACTACAAAATCATCAAGAAAGTTTTCGCCAGACCTGAATTTTCCTACAGACCAGAATACTTCACTTACTCCATATGGGCAGAGGGGCAGATGCTGGGTAAGATCTTGTATTATTATTATTATTATTATTATTATTATTATTTTGGCAATATATGACGTCACACTTCACTATAGACATCATCTTTGGCAATATAAGACATCACACTTCACTCCAGGCATCATCTTTGGCAACGGAGAAGCCTGGAAGAAGAGTCGTCGCTTTGCTCTGCGTCAACTACGAGACTTGGGTATGGGGAAGACGAGGTTGGAGGAGGCTATTCAATACGAGGCCACGTGTTTGGTCCACAACTTCAGACAACACACTGGCAAGGCTCAGCACCTGCCAATGTCCGTGGGTGTTGCAGTCCTTAATATTATCTGGAAAATGGTAGCAGGTAATTGATTGGTATTGATTAAGGTGGAAGTGCAGGGTTGGTAAATCTGGAGCATGCAATCGATTCTTCCTCCAGACTATTCCAAGCAAGAGAACGCCATTATTTATATTAATTTGGCCCCCCTGCTGTTTCCTGCATGGCATACTTTGGAGGAATCATGGCACTCCAATGTAACAAAAGTGAATTTATTACCCCCTAAAAACATGCAGTCAGTTCCCCTCAATTTTGTATTTACATGATAATTATCGACAAAATTATAATACAAAGGGTTATAATTATCACATATATAGTTAGTCTACTGTAGCCTACGTACGTGTGTGTTGTCCCATAATTATACTTTCACCAACAACAGACTTACTGTATCTATATATATTTTATTATACTTTCACCAACAACAGACCACCTATACTGTATCTATATATATATTGTTACGTCCCCAGTCATAACAATATATATATATATATAATTCTACACCTCCTGATTCCTATTTGTCCTTTGGTTAGACACACGGTACGAGATGGAGGACCCTAAGGCACATAAGTTCATCCGTCTGGTTCAGGATGTGTGTCAGAGTCTTCAGGGACCCGTCTTCATCTTCAACCTGTTCCCGATACTCTTACACCTCGCCCCACCATTCCTCAAGAAAAAGTTGGGCTACTATACCTTGAAAAAGATCACGTCAGAAATAATTGAGTTTGTGTCGGTAAGTGCATGCATGGGCAGTGTGTGTGTGTTGGTGAAAATCTGCTGGAGTGACTGCATGGATTCCTCTCTAAACTATTCCATGCAACAGGACACCATTATTATTATTATTATTTTTGTTCGTCCGGTCCTGTTGTTTCCTCTGGTATACTTTGGAGGAATCAAGGTGCTCTAATGTTCCAAAAAGTGTATTAACCCCTTAGACTATGATGCTGGTTTCATGGCTACTGATATTGACAACTGGTATTATTATTATGACATCAAGATAATAATAGAACGATAAATATACAGTTAATATAATTCGTCTCCACAAGGGGATAGTATTTTTTGGTACATTGGAGTGCCTCGATTCCTCCAAAGTATGCAAGAAAACAGCATCAGATGAATAGAAAATAATGGTGGCATGTAGTCTGAATATTGGAGATAAACGAGTACTTCAAATATTGCCACGACACACACACACACACACACACATCAATATGGAAGGAGCTTGTTTCATGTCATGGTTCAGGTGGAATCAGGAGCCTCCAATTCTCAGACACAATCACAGGGTCCTTAATTAAGGGGATGGTCTAATTTTGGTTCCTTGGAGCGTCTTGATTCCTCCAAAATATGCCAGGAAACAGGACCAGATGAACAAAAATAATGGTGGCCTGTTGCTTGGAATAGTTTGGAGGAATGAACAGTTACTCCAGAGATTTACCAACACTGAAATTCCTCCTTAATTAACTCGCCTATAAATTAATTAATGCTATATAATATTTATTTATATATACACTTCAGGAATTCATTGAGGATCATAAGGCCACACTTAACCCATCACAACCAAGGGACCTGATCGACCACATCTTATTGGAACAGAAGAGTAACAACAACACACACACTCCAACCAGTTACGACGAAGGTAAGTAGAAATAACATAACACTGTCTGTCTGTCTGTCTGTCTGTCTTGTAACGCGAAGAAATCTTTCTCAAAAATATATGTGTGTGAGTTTGTGTGTGTGTATGTGTGTATCTTGAACCTTGTGAGTTTGTGTGTGTGTGTGTGTGTGAGTGTGTGTGTGTGTGTGAGTGTGTGTGTATCTTGAACCTTGTGAGTTTGAGTGTGTGTGTATATGTGTGTGTGTGTGTGTGTGTATCTTGAACCTTGTGAGTTTGAGTGTGTGTGTGTGTGTGTGTGTGGTAGAGGGGTACGAGAATAGGGGACAACAGGCTTTCTACCCCCACCCCAAGCCTCATGTCCCCTTATTCCCGCACCCCCCCAAGCCTGCCCCCCTACTTCCGCACCCCCTTAATTAATATCCACCTGCAGAAATGAACATGAGAGTTATGATATCTGATCTGTTCTTTGCTGGGGCCGAGACAACAACTGCTATGGTTCATTGGTCCATCTGTTACCTCATCAAGTACCCTCACGTTCAACATAAGATACAGAAGGAAATAGATGCCTCATTTCCCAAGGGTACACTCCCCTACTACAGCGAGAGGAATAAGTATGTGTGTTGTATCTATGTATGTATAATAAATAATAATCTTTAGCCATAATGATATTGATGATAAAATGATAATAATGGTATGAGTAAGAGGGAAATACATAATAATAATAATAATAATAATAAAAATAATAATAATAATGATAATAATACAGAAATAGATAATAATAATAATAATAATGATAATAATACAGAAATAAGTAATAATAATAATAATAATAATAATAATAATAATAATACAGAAATAAATAATAATAATAATAATAATAATAATACAGAAATAAATAATAATAATGATAAAAATAATGACAGAAATACATAATAATTTAAGACGAACGGAACAGTTAGATAAATAAAAAGATGTTTTGGAAGGAAGTAAATAATGCGAGGTGGAAGGATTGATTGATTTATAGACATTAGGCACCTCAACAGCGAGGTCATATACCGTCAGAAGAAGGTGATAGAGAGGCGAGACACCAAGTAGGAAGGAAATAGAAAGGAAAGAGGGACAGCTGAGAGGTGGAAGGAGTATTTAAACAACAAGGAATGTGGCAGTGATTTCTTAAACGGAGATGTTTTTATTATTATTATTATTATTTTTTTTTTTTTTTTTTTTTTTTTTAAGATGGGAGATAGTATGGCTGAATAGTTGAGAAATTTTTTTAGGTGTGTATAGAATTTTTTTAGGTGTGTATGAGGTTTGTCTGCTGTACTGTATAGGGGTAAAGGGGAGAAGAACTTATAGAGAATGTATAAACAGTTATGTATGAAGGTGTAATGAGTAGGAAAGAGTATAAGGAAGTGTGATAATTGACAGATACCAATTTAGTAATGTTTCACTTGCAATGCCACCACCACCAGTAATAGTAGTAGTAGCCAATCAATCATTATTTTATTTCATAATGCAGTACACATACATACATGTTATACAGTATAATATACACATTACATAGTAGACATTGTATTGAGTAGTAGTAGTAGTAGTAGTAGTAGTAGTAGTAGTAGTAGTAGTAGTAGTGTAATTCTTTACCATTAAGGGGGAAATTTTGTGTTGGTAAATCTGGAGCAACTAAATCCTTCAAACCATTCCAAGCAACAGAACACCATTAATTTTGCTCTTCTGGACCTGTTTCCTAGCATACTTTGGAGGAATAAAGGCACTCCAATGTACCAAAAACGAATTACCACCTTAAGGAGGTACTACACGTTTGGAACATTAGAGTGTCTTGATTCCTCCAGTGTATGCCAGGTTACAGGACCAGGATGAACAAAAATAATGGGCGCCTGTTGCTTAGAACAGTTTAGAGGAATCAGTTGCTCCATAGATTTACCAACACTGTATACCGTCCCCTTAAGACTGCCGTATCTGGAGGCAACAATTCATGAGATTCACCGCATAGTATCCCTGACCCCAATGAGCGTGGCCCACTCCGTCACACAAGACACTCAACTGGAAGGTTACACTCTACCAAAGGTGAGTCCGTCCAGAGCCGAGCACATTGTATTGTATTGTATTGTGGGTGAGTGAAAAGAAATTGTAAATGACACAGAACGTTTCCCTGTATCTGTTTCAATCTGCATGTGTAAATTCAGCACAGCGAGATTTCTACGTCGCTCCTACGTCTTAAAATATAACAGAAGCCTTGGAACACATTTGGTGGTCTTCACAACGAGCGACTGAGCATAAAATGAAGTGGTGGGTGTAAGTCTTTATTAATTGTATATTGAGGGAATGAGTGTAAAATGAATTGTGGGTGGATACAAGTAAATCTATTCATTGTAGTTATATCGAGCTAAGGTCTACAACTCGATGAACTGGCCACCGTCTTATACTTGATCTATACTGTAGGCTATACTATAATTATGATGCAGGGGACAGTAGTATTGGCCTACACGGAAAGCTGCCACAGAAATCCTCTGTTGTGGGAACGTCCTCACCAGTTCTACCCCGAGCATTTCCTCAACACAGACGGCTCCTTCAAATCTCGAACTGAAGGATTTATGCCATTTGGTACTGGTGAGTGGTCGACAGTGTTTGTGTTCCTACTGTATTGTTGTTGTTGTTGTTATTATTATGACGTCAGAAATAGTCATATGTTAGTTATGGGGAGATTCTCTTGTTGGTAAATTGGAAGGCTACTGATTCCTCCTTACAATACCAGAAAACACGTCCTCAATGGTACTCATAATGGATCTATTTGATGGCATAGTTTGGAGGGTTCAGAGACCTTCCAATTCACCAACAGGAGACTCTATCTCCCCTTAATGATCACACAAGAGTCATCTGTTATTAATGAATAGCAAAATATACAAATACTGCTCCCAATTCTTCATTCCTTCTCCTTTGTTGTATGATTTTACAGCAATAACTTTTTCATTCAGTCAGTTCTTCCTTCCTTGTTTAGGTCGTCGGTCGTGTGCCGGTGAGAGTCTGGCCAAGGTGGAGCTGTTTGTGTTGCTTGTAGCACTCCTGCAGAACTTCACCTTCACCAAGCCACCAGGAGAGTCTATCACTACCGAGAAAGACCCCAATGTTATCATCATCAACACAGCCAAACCCTTCAATGTTATCATCACTGAGAGGCAATAGTGTTCTCAAACTCACCTTCTCTATCCTTCAATGTTATCATCACTGAGAGGCAATAGTGCTCCCAAACTCACTTTTTTTTTTTAACTCAATCAACTTATTCGAAGCAGACCCTGACCAACTGATTGCGGCTGTGTTGGTGTGGTAATACGAACAATATGTTCGTATATCTGTATGTTTAGAAAGTTGTGGGACTGCCACAGTGAAAAAAAAGAAAGAAAACAATATAAGTATAACAAAAGACTACCTATTTAAAATTTGAAAAAAAGAGAAAAAGAAAGGAAAACACAAGGATTAACATAAAATAAAGGAAAGGAAAATACAGAAAATATTAGACGCAGATGAGCACAGCATCATTATTAATACTATCGTATTAACAAGACAACAAGAGGAGTGCCGTTGGGAATGCAAAACTCCTCAGTCCTCATCAGTGTTGCCAGACCAAGTAACCTACCGAAATTTCACTAGTACCATCTGGTAACACTTGAAGTTTTGAACACAGCTGGTACTCTTCACTCATTAAGTTCAAGTCAAGACAAGTTACTGAACTGAGTCTGATGAGTGACTGACTGGCCACACTTCTTGTTGCTTCATTTTTCACGGTAATACATACTGCAATTTTTGGTAAATATTGAATGAATTACCTTTATTGCGTACGGTTTTTCTACCTTCATTACCCACTTATTTAGACCATTCTAAGACTATTTTCTTCTATGGCATTTTCACCGCAAATGCCCCATTTCCAAGATAGGGCATATTCAAATGGGGCATTTTGAAATTAGCCTGACCTTACCTGACCTGACCTAACCTAACCTAGACCGCATCAGACTACCGGGACCTAACCTGGGCAAACTACCGGAACCTAACCTGGGCAAACTACCGGGAAATAATCGTGATAAAATACAATAAATGACTGGGGCAAAATACTGGGACCCAGCCGGATCTGGCAACACTGCTGCAAAACGGTAATTCTTTCAATAAATACCCTATTTTCTTCTATGGCATTTTCTCCGCAAATGCCCCATTTCCAAGATAGGGCATATTCAAATGGGGCATTTTGAAATTAGCCTGACCTTACCTGACCTGACCTAACCTAACCTAGACCGCATCAGACTACCGGGACCTAACCTGGGCAGACTACCGGGACCTAACCTGGGCAAACTACCGGGAAATAACCGTGGTAAAGTACAGAAAATTACCGGGCCAAAGTACTGGGACCTTGCCGGATCTGGCAACACTGCTACAAAACGGTAATTCTTTCAATAAATACCCAATTTTTTCGGTAAATATTGAATGAATTACCGTTATTGCGTACGGTTTTTCTACCTTCATTACCCACTTATTTAGACCATTCTAAGACTATTTTCTTCTATGGCATTTTCACCGCAAATGCCCCATTTCCAAGATAGGGCATATTCAAATGGGGCATTTTGAAATTAGCCTGACCTTACCTGACCTGACCTAACCTAATCTAGACCGCATCAGACTACCGGGACCTAACCTGGGCAAACTACCGGGAAATAATCGTGATAAAGTACAATAAATGACAGGGGTAAAGTACTGGGACCCAGCCGGATCTGGCAACACTGCTACAAAACGGTAATTCTTTCAATAAATACCATTTTTTCTTCTGTAGTACATAATGTTTTAATTGGTATTTATTGAAAGAATTACCGTTTTGTAGCAGTGTTGCCAGATCCGGTTAGGTCCCAGTACTTTACCCCTGTCATTTTCTGTACTTTACCACGGTTATTTCCCGGTAGTTTGCCCAGGTTAGGTCCCGGTAGTCTGATGCGGTCTAGGTTAGGTCAGGTCAGGTAAGGTCAGGCTAATTTCAAAATGCCCCATTTGAATATGCCCTATCTTGGAAATGGGGCATTTGCGGTGAAAATGCCATAGAAGAAAATAGTCTTAGAATGGTCTAAATAAGTGGGTAATGAAGGTAGAAAAACCGTACCCAATAACGGTAATTCATTCAGTATTTACCTTTTAATTTCTTTATGTAGTAGATTAATTAAGGAATTGATGTGATGAAAAAGTAAATTATTATTTATGAATATTGTTACGATTTGTTTAATAAACTTGGGTATAATTTAAGTTTATTTGGGAACATTTTGGTGTGTGTATATAAGTCTGGTGAATTTACAGAAGTACTCCGTCACTATATTGTATATTTTAGTATCATTACCCACTATTTTGGACCATTCTAACACACTTTTCATCTATGGTGTTTCTCTCGTAGATGCCCTGTTGTACAAACATAATTTGGAAATTAGTCAGACCTGACCTGACCTAACCTCGACCACAGCAGACTACCGGGACCTAACCTGGGCAAACTACCGTGATCTAACCTGGGCAAGCTACCGGGAAATAACCTGTGTAAACTATCATAAAGTGACCGGGGCAAATTCCCGGGACCTAGCCAGATGTGGTAACACTGCGCGGCTCTAGCCAATAACACAATACTTCTGTAATAATACCCAATGTATTAATATTATTATGAATGCTTACACTATATGGGACGGTGAGGGTGTACTGGTGGTGCCTGGGATGGATATTTTTGTCCATTATTGAGAACCTGTGTATTAATAAAGGTTTACTGTGTGGTATTCAGGATATAAGGGGAAGGGCAGTAAGGATGAGTGTGGTAGCTATAGGGGAATAAGTCTTCTTAGTGTACCGGGGAAGGTTTACGGGAAGGTTCTTACTGAAAGACTGGTTGAAGTAACAGGGAATAAAGTTAGTGAGGAGCAGGGAGGGTTCAGAAAGGGTAGAGGATGTGTGGACCAAATATTTGCATTAAAATCAATAGTTGAGAAATATATTGGGAAGGGTAAGAAGTTGTATGCTGCCTTCATGGATTTGGAGAAGGCATACGATAGAGTTGATAGGAAAGCTATGACAGAGGTGTTGAGAATTTATGGTGTTGGGGGGCCTTTGCTGAAAGGTATTGAGGCTTTTTATGCAGATGCAAAAGCATGTGTACGGGTAGAGGGTGATCTACGTGAGAGTTTTAATATTAGTGTAGGGCTGAGACAGGGGTGTGTTATGTCACCATGGTTGTTCAATATATATATGGATGGTTGTATGAGAGAGGTGAAAGCCAAAGTGAATGGTCTGGGGGTGAAGTTGAGGCTGAATGAAGCAAATTGGTCCCTGGTGGCAAGTTTGTTTGCAGATGACACTGTGCTGATGGCTGAGAATGAAAGGAATTTACAGAGAGTGGTGGACGAATTTCAGTCTGTGTGTAAACGAAGGAAATTGAAGGTGAATGTAGATAAAAGTAAAGTGATGGTATTTGAAAGAGCAGAAACTGAAGTGATTGACTTTGCTACACCTTACAGAGTGGCTGTACCAACTGGGACGAAGTGTGAGATAACTCTGAGGGGCGAGAGGATGGAGGAAGTGAAGGAGTTTAAGTACCTGGGTACAGTTATGTGTAAACATGGAAGTATGGAAGGAGAAATTAGGGAGAGAGCAGTGAAGGGTAGACAGGTCATAGGATCACTGGGAAGGATTATGAAGGGTAGAAGTGTGAGTATGGAAGTGAAAAGGGGACTACGAAATAGTATAATCCTGCCAACACTGACATATGCGTCGGAGACATGGACATGGAGTAGGGCGCATCAGTCTAGAATAGGTGCTGTGGAAATGAGTTACTTGAGAGGAGCATGTGGACTTACTAGATGGGATGGAGAAAGTAATGAGAGTGTGTATGAGAGATGTGGTATGAGTGAGAAGGCAATTGGTATTGAATGTGGAGTGGTTGAGAGAGTGAAACGTAATACATTGAGATGGTTTGGACATGTAGAGAGAATGCAAGGCGAGGAGTTTGTAAAGAAGGTGTATGGAAGTGAAGTTGTAGGACCTGGTGTGAGAGGCAGACCTCCGGTTAGATGGCAGAACAGAGTGGAAGAGTATGTAAAGGAGAGAAACGTGAGGGGTAGAGTAGGGATGGACCAAGTAAGGAGGGAGTGTTTGAACAGGGAGAACTGGAGACACTTCTGCCGTGGCCACCCCCTTGGGGGGAGTTCCCGGAGGGAGCGAGGCGTCAGAGCTATAGATAGATAGATAGATATTCAGGAGATAATAAAGTTACAAAGAGTAATACACACACACTCAACCCACAGTTAGTAAAGTCCTGCTGTCTGTACTCTCAGTGGTCCTAGAGTAAGTGGCCAGCTGTTGTGTAATAATATTTATGTGTTATAGACCTAGTCATAACTGTTATCCTACTCAGAATACCAAGGGACAAGTTTATTTTATTTTGTTATGCTAGAAATGTATATTATTGTTAAGCAAAGTGATAGGAATGTAAAATTAAAAATGCTGGAAGACACGTAAACACTTTTATTTTGGGCAGAGGGACACGGGCGCTTTATGGTGGACACACAAGGACCACACACAGTAGTGGGGACATGGCTTACCATACCAAAGAAATATGTCTATAAGGTATTATTACTAAAGTACTGCTTTCTTGGCTAGGGCCGCGCAGTGTTACCACATCCGGCTAGGTCCCAGGATTTTGCCCCAGTCACTTTGATAGTTTAAACTGGTTATATCCCGGTAGTTTGCCCAGGTTAGGTCCCGGTAGTCTGCTGTGGTCTAGGTTAGGTCAGACTAATTTCCAAATTATGTTTGTAAAACGGGGCATCTACGAGAGAAAACCATAGATGAAAAGTGTCTTAGAATGGTCCAAAATAGTGGGTAATGATACTAAAATATACAATATAGTGAACTCAGTACTTCTGTAAATTTACCGTCTATAATAATCCATAATGATAGCATGAGATATTCTTAGGGATCACACCTCAGCAGTTATAGAAAGACATGGAGAGGTATAGTACAATAATTAAAGGATTTATCTAGTATTTTGCCGTTTTGTAGCAGTGTTGCCACATCCGGCTAGGTCCCGGTAGTTTGCCCCAGACAGATCCAGTTACTTTACCACGGTTAGGTCCTCATAGTTTGTCCTAGGTAGGTCCCGGTAGTCTGCTGCGGTCTAGGTTAGGTTAGGTAAGATCAGGCGAATTCCAAAATGCATCATTTGAATGGGGTATTTCCAAAGAAAATGCTATAGAGGAAAATAGTCTTAGAATGGTATAAATTAGTGGGTAAAGAGGATAGAAACATCGTAATAGAAAACGGCAATATACTTGATAATTACCTAGTTAAGAGATGTTTAAAAGAGTGAGATGTGAGTTGAAGAGAGAAATTAATGTTGGTTGAAAACAGAGTAAGTTGGAAGTACACTAGTTTGTTTACAGTCACCTTGTATGGGATTGGTGTTGGGAAATGGTATAAGTACAATAGATATTTGGATTTTACTGTACCATTGTCTTAATATTATTTAAATTTTACACTTTGTTACATTATGTAGGCCTATATTTTGATGATAAATTGAATAAGAAATTTCCTTCTACAGGCTGTGTCCATCATGTCTCCACCCAAAATGCCACACAATGAGGTATGCAAAATCTGTAAATTATTTGGCTAGGTACAAGTACTTCATTCACTTTCGTACAGTAAGCTCTCATTATAATGCAAACCCTGGATACTTATATAAACTGCTTCATTTTACACTCAGTCTCTCATTGTTGACCACCAAATGTTTTCCCAGGATTCTGTTATTCATTGCCATACAGACTAAGTAATTCACTGAGCCTCGTGGATACACGTAATTTTTCATTGTTTATCCAGGGTCTACAATACAGTACTTCCTCCCAATGGCTCAACTTCAGTCAGGCTGGGAAATAGTTCATTATTAAATGTGAATACAAGATCTAATATATATTACTTACCCTTGTGAGCTGAGGCATCCACTGGGTTGAGAATACTGTACTTCAACAACAAAGTCAGTGAGCCTTCTTGTTTTTTCTTTTATGTACAGTACTTGTTTTATCTGTTCAGTTAGCCTATCATGGCAGTTAATTAAAGGGAGATTCTCTTGATGGTTGATAGGAAGGCTACTGATTTCTCCTAACTATTCCAGAAAACAAATGCCCTCAATGGTACTAGTAAGGGATCTGTTGTTTCTTGGCATAGTTTGGAGGAATCAAAGACCTTCCAATTCACCAACATGAGAATTGTCCCTTAAAGTCATCCAGGAATCCTGTCTATCTTTTCCACTATTGGCTGACTAACTTCCTTATATACAGTATACAGATTAATTTAGAATAATGGTAAGTGAGTTGGTACAGTAGTGAGCAGTAGACAACAATGTATCTAAAAACACTGGTTCTTGCTGTCATGATATCGCTTAAGGGGGGATTCTCTTGTTGGAAAATGGCTTCTGATTCGTCCTAACTACACCAGAAAACAGACACCCTCATTGGTATACAAATAGGTAATCTGTTTCGTGGCATATATAGTTTGGAGGAATACTGAGACCTTCCAATCCAACAAAAATATCTCTCCGTAATACTTACGTATATATTTCAGAGGATGGCAAACGAGACCCTCAGGAATTTCTCCAGCTTGGCCTACTCAATCAAATATAAGAACATCTTTGAAGAGGCAGTCTGTATGTACACATATTGTCTATATAATACTACAGTATATCATGCACCAACTAAACTAAACTAAAAGTTGAAGGGACGGATAAATATATAAAACAAGGCTCCTCCCCACATACACCAATATTTACTTTATTAATCTGTAATAATAATTATCATATTATTCTTATTGGATTAGGTAAAATCAATCTCATTCATGGTTTCTCCATTTGGGCTTTTTCCAGTCTATTTTCTCCAAGGTCTTCTTTGGAAGATGTTCACATTTGATGTACATTTGAGCAAAGTTGTACATTTCAGCAAAGTTCAACCTCATTTCACCTCAGTCATTTCTCTCCCTCACTCCAAATTTACAGAACTTATGCTTAATTGTTTCCCATTTTTTAATTTTGTGCTTGTCAACTTTTAAAATGAAATCTTCCATCAAGTGGGCATCGTGTCTTTAGTCCTTTCCTTACACAAATGAAGTACATTAAATAGAAAATGGCAAATGAATATCACATAAATTGATAAACATTATACAGTATAAGAAATTATAATCTAAATTTTCAGATATAGTTTATGGGACAGTTTTCACAGTGAAGATAGGCCTCTCCAAACGTATGATGTTTCACTGTGAGGTAAGAGTCTGTCTGTTTGTCCCTGATTATTTTGATGTATTTATCTATCTTGCCATTAATGTTAGTTTGTTTGTTTGTGTCTATCTGCTGTATCTACCTGTCTATCATTGCTTCTACAATATGCAGATATGTGTTTATAATTATATTGTTTCTCTGTTAGTTGTGGTATTTTTGTTTTATCTGTCTTTCTTGTAACCTGATTTTTCTTACTTGACAAACTGGCCTGTGTATGTTGGTCCCTCTGGGTGGGCTGGGTCTTCAGTCCATTTAGGATATATGATAGCCAGTTTGTATCGCAAAACACCCCAGATTGGCTGGAGTGTGAATGTATGACATATAATTATATATAGTATACAGTAAACCTGCAAAGATCTGAACACAAAAACAGCTGCTTTGATATAAGGAATCATCATCTGCCACTCATCATCATCAATACCCTATTTCCCTTTTTCAATGGGTGAGGAGGCTCTAGCGCCAGTTCAAGACCCCTGACAGGCCAGAGGTCCCGCTCCCAGGCTATTTGAGCTTTTGGTGGGATTATTGTTAGAGAGTGGGGTTCCCAACCCTCACTCCACCCTTGTATCATTGGGGATACCAGGCTGACTGCACCATTGCAAGAATAGTGGGAGATGGGGATGTCACTTCCCTGCTCTTGAATCTACCACTCATCCATAACAATGATCATTGTTTTTATTAGACTTGTGTTTCATTTGATTTTATTCACATGGTCATCAGCAGAGTATTGTACTTTAATTATATAAATGTACTTTACTGTTTAAGTGTTCAAATATTTTTATTTTTGCATAATGAAAAGAAAAAAAACTATCATCTTCCACCCATCAAGAACAGCTTTACTTGATGATTTATTGTTTATTTGAGGCACAATGTCATAACAGTCTGACATCAAGCATCTTTGGTAGTGGCCTTAACCCCTCAAACCTGTTTGCATGCACACTCATGCGCCCATGAATTGGCACATGAGTGCAATTTTAAACAAATATATGGGGCGAGGGATTTGACTTTCCAGAGGGAAAATATTAAACATCCAATTAGTGATATACCACCTTACTAATGTTATGACTTTATTGTTATTGTTAATAATTTATAAGGTATATCAGCCTGAAGGTACCGTAAACAAAGAGACATTACCGGGAGGTTTCATTAATGATTCAGTCCCAGATTCTCACTAATATGTCTACCCAATATTCATTCACAGTTAGTGTGAGAAATTAGCAGCACAAACAGGACTAAATTTTTGACAAGTTTGTGGTTTTATTGTAAGGTAGGTTGGTCAATAGATAAATTACCCTTTCCCTAATCCTATTATATCCTCTGTTTCATTCCAGGCAGCCTGATAATTGAAGTATTTTTCTATGTTTCATTGTTCTCTTCCCTAATCCAGTAAACCTTTATGTTTCAGCTTTGTAATAAGGATATGAACAATATTGATAGCCTGGAGAACCACAGTCGATCAGGTACACATCAGAAGGTATGTTAAAACGTAAAAGTGATAATTCTTTTCCGTCTTAGATTAAGGGATTAAACCGGAAAAGTTGAAGCCCCTAATATTTCTGATCTGAGCAGAGAAACAGACTGAAGTACTGTACACTTGGCCACAAAAATTAGTTTCCACATGCCAAGTATGGTTATGTCCACAGAGTTGGTAGCACTGTGAAGGGGCGGTGAGGGTCAGTATATGTAAAACACTCGCCTTGACCATCCAGGTTGCCACACCACACAAAACACATGTACACAACTCCACATGCACCTCCATACACACACTAGCACTCTACAAATACATCGCCATAATGACCATTATGAAATCGACAGGCGTTAAGCCCAAATAACCAACCAACCACACCACAATCTTGGTCTATGATTAGCCATCAACCAAATTAAAGGTGGGACTTTTCAATAACTATGGAGTGGGATCTTTTTTATCTTTTTATTATTTATTTGGCATGTGTTTGGTGATATATATTTAAAGATTTGAATTTCTCCAACCGGATCATGAAAAAAGACGAGATATTTTGCATGTGCGCAAGATCATCCTTTGAAATCTTTGCTCATGTAATTTATTTTGTTTTTATAATAATCATCAATAAAGTTAAGGGGAGATATTTTTGTAGGCAAATTAGAAGGCTACTGATTCCTCCAAACTATGCCACAAATCAGATCTATTAGTACCATTGAGGGCTTCTGTTTTCTGGTATACTGTACAGTAGTTAGGAGAAATCAGTAGCTTTCCAATTACCAACAAGAAAATCTTCCCTTAAATTTATGATGGACCTTTTCCTTGTTGCCAGTTCCTGTTGTGTGTACATGTACTTACTCTTTCATTCTCCTCATATATAGTTTAGTTCCTTGCACTTTTCTCCTTTTATAATGTCCAAATTTTTTTAATGTCACAGTTCCAAATACCCTAGGCCTATATGGCAAGTATGTGATATATTTTAATTATTTTTGTATTGTTGTATTGTATGGTGTGCTTTAACTTTCTGCAGAATAAGGATAAAGAGGCTAGAGAGAATCAGGGCTTCAAATACCATCTGGAGCCATCAAACTTTCACAGGCACTCACTGCAGTACAAGTTGGAGAGGAGCATCCTGAAGCCTGTAGGTTAGTATTGTACTGTATTATACTGTATATATATTATAAAAGACGAGGACCAAAGGCCGAAAGTCCGTTCACTGTCCTCGCTTGTTAAAGCAACATAAGGTCCAAACTGAGGAGAGTTTTGCGGCTCATCCCCAGAGACCTCCGAGGCTATGTTAAATTTGTGATTAACCTCCTTGGGGCTTCAATTAGTGCAGCTTTTCACTGCTCTTTCATATCTGGGCCCCTTAACCCCTAAAAGATGAACATGAGCATTGTTGTAACATACACCCATATATTGGTAACAGTGCTGAACAAAGACTGATTGAGTTGGTGGAATGACATGGGGGAGGGATATTGGAGAGAGTACGGTATATAATTGTTTTCTTACTCCTCCATAAAACATGGGAATATACCTCAATGCTGGTGCTATTTTGTTGTTGTTGTTGATTTTCTCCCAGGACAGAATGGCTATTTTGTAATGTGGGGTAATGATATATGTGAACAGCCATCTACAGTACCTATCTGTCCATGGAAGGCTGTGTTCACATAATATGCTGACACACTTCTCTAAGGGTTTAACCACAACAAATTACTAGAGAAAAAGAGAACCAGACCAAAGAGGGATAATAGTTGTTAGCTAGACAGATAGAAAGGAAATTAGATTCTGTACTGTACTGAGGCATTGATGAACAGAAAATTAGTCTGAGAAAAGTACTGGTGTGTATTGTTTCCACAGGGCTACAGATGGTGGAGGAGTACACACAAGGTGAAGGTTCAAGCTACTACAAATGTAACCTATGTGGAGCTCATGGCAAGCTGGACCACATATACTATCATATAATTGGCACTAAGCACACTGAAAAGTACATTGTGAGTACATTTGAACCTACCAGAGAGTAATTTGTGAGTCTGTCAAGTACAGTTTGAGTTCAGGCACCCTGAATGTAATGTACAATATTTTACATTAATTTTGAACTCTTGCAGTACATTATACCAATTAAGTGTCAAGTGTATGTGCATATATTAAGGGGTGATGCTCTTGTTGGCAAAATTTGGAAGGCTACTGATTCCTCTGAACACTGCCAGAAATCAGATGCCCTCAGTGGGACTAAGAAAGGTTTCTGTTTCATGGCATAGTTTGGAGCAATCAGAAAGCTTCCAATTCACCAATAGATTATCTCCACTTCACTCTTATAATGCTCTTGTTTAGTTTCATATACAATAAGTATATCCTATTATTTGCACCATCTTAATACCAAATGCCCTATATGGGCTGGTGCTTGTTGTGCTACATTATTATATTGTATTGTGTATACCAGTTAAGGGTTCCACTAGAATCCACTGTTTACTTGTACGGCTGAGACATCTTGGAACTATCCATGAGGGTACAGTATGCAAGAGAAAGTGGCCTAATTTCATCATCATCATCAATACCCCATTTCCCTTTTTTCAAGGGCTAGGGAGGCTCTAGTGCCAGTGCAGGACTCTCAACAGGCAAGGGGTGCAGCTCTGAGGCTATATGAACCTTCAGTGGGGTCATTGTTAGAGAGCAAGGGTCCCCAACCCTCCCCCCTATATAGTAGGGGATACCAGGTTGACTGAACCATCGTAAGAATGGTGGGCGATGGGGACGCCACTTCCCTTCACCACTGTTTTCAAATTCCATATATCTGTCAACAATTTGTTATTCCATTTTGTGAGACAGAGATCATCATACAAGCTGGAGGGTACAGTGCTGACAGCCAGGGAGCGAGATCACCTCCGGGAACAACTGGTGCAAACTGAAGGCATTGACGTCTCTGTCATCAGGATTATTGTGGGTGAGGATGTGTATATTCTTTCATATGAGAGGCCCAAGATATAGTTTTATTGAAAATTTGAGGTTACTGAGTCCTTCAAACATTACCATGCGACACCATGTACAGTATATATAGTATATACCCATAGAAGCTACAGTCCACAGCCAAAGGCTGAGAGCCCTCTTATTGTCCTCACCTGTTAAAACACTGTAAGAGAGGTCCAAAAACATGACAAATTTTATTCGAGATGCCTAGACACATTGCATTTGAAGGAATATAAATAATTCGTAGTAAGGGGGAAAGATGGATGTAGGTAAAGTATTCCAGAGTTGACCAGTTGTGTATATGAAAGACAGAGAGTACCAGTTAACTCTTGCATTAGGGAGTTGGACAGAAAAGGAGTGAGATCGAGTGACTTGGCGAGTGTTGCATGCTCTGAGTTGACTGCCTTCTTGAGATCGATGTAGGCTGCAATCATCCCCGGCTGATACTCAGTATGATGTTCTAACAAGACTGGAAGCACATTTCACTTCTTTGCTGTAAAACCAAACTACCTAAGTCTTTGCCTCATTGGGAAATGGTTATGAACACATGAGCAAAGCCCTTGTCTGACAGACTGAGCAGAGTTGTTCCACAATAGTTGTTGCAGTCCCTCTGGTCCCCTTTTCTTTTTTAAAGAGGGATGATCTGGCCTTTCTTCCAGTCAGGGGATGTGGTACTGGTCAGATCATAGCATCGCCCCTTTCCTTCAGCTGCTCCCCAGCAATAGGGACACAAGCTGCCCTTTCTTCCTTCAGCTTAGCCATAACCATATTCACATTGGCAGCAGAGGGTGGAACCTTGTCAACTGAAGGGTTGAAGCTAGAGGTAACATGTCAGCCAAATTCAGCTACGGGATTTGAGGGTATACCATAATTTATATAATTGCACATCTCATCCAATTCTGACACTTCACGATCACAACACTTTAAAATCGTAGGAAAATTTTTATTGAAAGGGTTCATGAGCATCATACAGTTAGATACAGCTCATCTCTTGTGGTTGAGGTTAGCAGATAGCCAGATGTTGATTACAAATCTTTACACACTGACTAATGTATAGGTACTGTAGATCACATTTTGCTTCCACAGGTCATGATCTGTATCCAAAGAAGTGGAAGGCAGAGTGTCGCTCATTGACCAAAATAAATACTACGGAGGAACCCACAATAGATGTCAAGGAGGAATCCAGGTTAGTTATGCAGTAGTTCTGTCCACAGTACAGAACAGTATCTATACTGTATATATATTTTCCAGGGCTCTGATATTTTCTGATTTTGGCTTATTGCTATTATTATTATAACAATAAGCCCTCAATATTCTTCACCTCATTGAAGGAAATTCCTCATTTATTTACCCCCTAGCCTGTTGAACATTCTCATTATATTTCAAACTACTGTACCTGAAGTTAATTGAAAAATATAGTGGTGTTTGGTATGTAAATGTCAGACCTGCACAGAGTCAAACCAAGACCAAATGTGTTTTTTATCTCTGGCACATAATCATCACTGGACTGTGTGAGTCAGGCATGTCTTTGTACTATACTTCTCACCATTGTCTTTACTCATCTTCCAGTGCCTATAGAATGTAACTCAATTATCTCAACATTGCCTGGTCTTCTGTTTTTTAAGACTTGCTGAAGTACAGTATTGAGCCTATTGAGCGTGTTCTCAATCTGCGATTCACCTATTGAGCGACGAACCTCAAATCAGCACCTTTTATTATATTACGTGCAATGCTTCCACATCGCACGTTTCTGTGACCAAGAGTGGCCCAAATCAGCATCCGTTCCCAGAAGTGCGTCTAAATCCGGTTTTCGCGTGAAACTAGCCGCTCCCACAAACCCACACTACAACCAGCTGCTCCCCCCAGCTGGCTTCTCCCTCTCACTTGGTCAGTCTCCCACTCCCTCACGTCCTGTGTACCCCCCTCTCCATTGTTGCCTTCTTGTTGCCCCCAACTCTACACTCTACCAATCAACGCCTGCCTTCTTCATGCCAAAGGTCAAGCATAAGAAAAAATTCCTATCTCACACTCTGAAGCTTAAGGTGATTAAGAAGGAGGAGGGGAGAGGAAACATGTCTAATGGCAAAGAGCTTGGGCTGATAGAGTCTACCATACTTACAATACATAAGAACAGGGAGGCCATTATGCGGTCTATGAGGAGGGTGGAAGAAAATAGAGGGAGTTGCATTATCAGCACATTACGTCAGGGACCAGAGATTCTGGAGCGTGTGAATGAGGCTGACGCAGCACTACAACTCCAAGAACAATAACAACTGCAAGATATGGAGACCGAGTTACCCGTAAGTTGACTCGGTCATATTCTCTGTGCCCTGGATATGTTCAAACACAAGGTGAAGACTATAGAAACCTCCAAGCAGTGAACCGATGGAGTGATATTTGGTCTTGACAAGGTGTTCAAATATTATACTGACAAGCACAACGCTGAAATAAGAAAGAGGAAACTAAGCCTAATTACTCGTTACCTAAATGGCAACAGGCAAGAACAAGAAGAACAACAGATCGATGATAACGCTTCACTTGTGTCCAGATGTAGCAAATGAGATCAACATTGAATGCAGTGCTGGTGGGAGTGGTGGTGTGGTGGCGAGTGAGGGTAGTGGTGTTGTGGTGGTGGGTGAGGGTAGTAGTGGCGTGACTTTGGGAAGAGCAGCAGGGACCCTGTTATACTGTCACGGCCAGCCTGGTAACAGCACCTCACACTTCTAGTGTGCTTTTGTACTACTATTTCTTTGGTAACAACTTATATCCATTGCTACTGTTACTCATAATCAAATCACAATATCCAAATACTGAACTGTACCCTGCATATTGGCATATAAGATCTCTGTAAATTGTCAGTGAGGCAGTAATTTTCCCCATAAAAAGATATATTATTACTACGCGATTTTTATGTACACGAGCACCTCTGTCGCCCAAATTGGTGTGCAATAGGCGAACCTTCTGTACTATACTGTAACAGGAATGGCTTCCAAGGCACTTAGGGGATAGTATACTTTTGGTACATTGGAGTGCCTTGATTCCTTCAAAGTATACCAGGAAATGGGTATGTCTTGGAAAAAAACAAACTTCCATGACATTATCATGAGTGAGGACAAGGTGCAAGGTCCCATGATGAGACTTGAGTGTGGGAAGAAGAGCAAGGAAGTGTTTAAGACTTGGAAACTTCCCCATGAAATCCTCAATGAGTGGTACAGTCGGCAGCATAAATACACTTCTGTCCCATGTATGTAATAATGCTGAACCAGTTTCAATTCTAACAACATATGTAATTTATTAAATGTATTATATGTCTGTCATTTCTGCATTTATATAGTGTTACAACATCACTACGCTCATGCATAAATGAAGCGAACTTACCCTCAGGAGAGAGTGGAGGGTGTTCCTGTTTGTGGTATGACTTACAGCATGCTACATAGAGGCTTGCTGTTCATTTGGACCACAAAACCTTCAAGTGTAGTGATGGCTGTTGAGTAGGTACCACAGAAGAATAAACAGATGCCATCACAGGAGAGCTGTAAAGTATTGTGGAGCACCCTGCATTCGTTCCAAATGTACAGCACTGATGGCACTGATGAGACTTACCTCTTCTGGCATGCACTTTCTAAGAACACACTGACCTACAAGGAAATAAATAGTACTCCAAGCAAAAAACAATTATGAAAGACTCTCCATTCTGGCTTGTGCCATTGCTGACCCAAGGAAGTGAAAAATCTCATGGTGAAGCTTGTAGAGTAAAGTAGCATGGTAACCAATCAATATCGTTCACCCATCACAGCCCTGGTCCGACAGCACCAAGCATGGTACTGTATGGTGTCAAGAAGGAAGATATGAAGGCAGTGTTATTGCTGGACAACACACCAGCCTATCCTTCCATGACCAATTAAGCTCTGCACCAAGAATAGATAAATAATACTGTAGTCATATTCCTGCCATCCAACACTTACCTTCATTGTTTAGTATTGTTATTTAACTCTCCAGGTCTTCAGTTACAATATGCATTAGTTTGTCCATACCTGAAGAAGCAGTAGCAAAATGTTGTTAGTCAAGACTCCTCCTCATGTATGGTTCCTTCTCCAGGTATTCACCCCCTCCCTCGCCAAGTCCGTCCAACTGGTGGCCCTCATCCAATACCAATACCATCAATAATCAAAGGTAAGGAGGGATACAGTGTTGACTTTATTCACTGAATTCCAGTCATCCCCACAGGGCTAGAAATTTTTTTTTATGTAGGATTTGTATATGTTTATTCACTGTCATTCTCCCTCCCAGTTTTCTCTTGTTTTCTCATGTTCTCATGTTCTTTCATGTTGCTAGAGAACTTCCATATTTATGACTGAATGGTTCGTATTTCTTGTCATTTTACAAGAAATACTGGATGACTTACTTGTACACAGTTTCCTTAAAATATATGGTATGTAACTTTATATTATCTCTTTCTCTTCTGCCTTATCAAAGTTTTGCAGCATATCTCTCTATGTGCCTATCAAAATACAGTATGTAACTCCCAGATACAAATTATAAGGTGTGGTTGGTGTGTGCAACTAAAATAATGTATGGTGACCCCATGCACAGGTCCCCTCGTTTGGAGTCACCGCAGAGAAAACTCAAACTTCCTCGGTGTGACTCCCAAGAAACATCCCCCAGCGTACACTTCCGCAACACGTGCCCCCCACCCCCACCCCCCATACAATGCTTAAGTAAGTCATAGTCTTGGTTTTAGATTGACAAGTGTAAGACGTCTAATGTAAATTTTGTGACTGCCAGCCTGCTTCAGTAAGTCACAGTCTAGGTTATTGATTGACAGGTACGACAAGTCTGATATAAATTATATATGTGACTCTCAATGCCTCTTAGAAACTGTTGAGGAAATGAGAATGCAGAGTGATAGTTTTCATGCACCAGGGCCACCATTGTCAATTGTGATGCTCCAGAAGTACTCACAAAAATGTTTTCTAAATGATTGACCCTGAGATAATGACTCTCAGATGAGGTAAACAATAAATAAATACAGTAAATGTAATTATATATTGCAACATTCTGCATTTCTCATTTAGAGATCCACTTGGTACAGCCTTCATTTTGATAGTTTTCCTTAAAAAGTTAAATTGTGATGTATGTTATCTCCTTATCCACAGAACATTCAGATGAAAATCAATATCTGCATTTATAATCACTTTATGAGCCTGGTAATCTTTTGTTGATTTTTTTAATGTAAAGACAAGGCAAAACCATAGGCAAAGTTTCTCACTTGATGCTGTATATATACCATATATAGCCAGTTAATTTTCAGAAAGTATCATGCTACAAGCTTCTTGAGGGAAGGAATGTTGCTGAAAAAATTATCCATAAATAACTTGCGAAGAGTAAAAAGGAATTCTGTTTTATCTGACCCTTCCTTCTCTCTTCTTGCTTTTTATGAATCATTACTGTACTTTTTCATTTGCTAAATCTCTCCTTAAGTGTTGCCATCAGTGATGCCAGCAAACTTTAAGATGGTTTGGTCAAGCCACTGTGATGGTTAGGTTGCTGCCTATATCAGAGTTGGTTATGAGTCAAAAGGATTTTCCTTAAGATTGCATTTCCAATATCAGGGTACAGTACATCATTAATGTAATGTCATATAAGCTGCAACAGGTACCATCAGCTTGAAAAAATATATATATGCAGTACTTTAAATATTATGTCTCCTTGTGTCCACAGTTGAACTATGCATTAATATGGTTCATGGAACACTTCACTATAACTATGCCATATTGTAATGTTTTTGCAGGTGATCAAATTGTGGCCACCCCTAACCATCCTGAGATGCAAGACAAGGCAACACAGAGATTTGACTTGGAGGAGCTGATGGTACAACTCAACTTCATTGTTAAGTCTGGTAAGTTGGAAAAGATTTGAGACTTCCCAGTAGACAGATGAATCATCATCGTCATCAATACAATACTATAAACCCTGGATATACAATGAATAAATATTTGCGCAGTGGCAGTATCGTAACCAATGAGGTTGAGGTGGATGCTGCTGCGGATAGCCAAAACCGTCAGTATTGGGAAAAGATTCACCTCGGTGACCTACCCCTCCTCAGGAAGGGTAGGTTAGCCTTACCCTGCCTCCACATGGCAACCTCGGGTAACACCTTTTTTTACCATTTTTTTATAAAGCAGGAGTTGGAGCTAAAGGGGGAGGCGGTGTAGGGGATTGGATGTTAGCTTCCCCCACATATAGGTTTTAGTAATTGTATATATCTTTTTAGTTTTTAACATCAGTGTGAATTTTTTTTTTAAGCTGACGGGCCGTGTCCCTCCGGGAATGAACGCTGCATTGGCCTTGCCAGCCATCAGCGGCCCCCCAGTGGGGGAGTGGACAGATATGGCTGCGGGCAGGGGGGGGGGACTCCAGGTTTCCCAGTGGGGAGAGGGGGGAAGGGGGGGTGCATGAAAGTGGGATGGTTGAGAAGACGAAGAGGCGAGAAATAATTGAATGTTTTAAGAATGGAGGAGTGGATGTGATGGGAGTGACTGAAACACACTTGAAAGGATTGGGAGTGGAGGAGTGTGAGGCTGGAGGAGAGAGTGTGATGTGGGAGGGAATGGAGAGAGGTGTAGTGTGGACAGGAAGGAGTGAAAAGTGTAAAGGAAGAGGGAGGGAGGGGTGTGCAGTGCTGGTAGCACCAAGGGTATGGAAGAGAGTAGATGGACATGGATGGTGTGGGACGAGAGTGGCATGGATGACAGGAAAGATTGGTTTGGTTAAGTATGCATGGGTGTGTGCGTATGCACCTGTGAATGAGAGGAATAAGGCGGGGAGAGAGAAAATGAGAGATTTCTGGGAGAAGTTGAATGGGTGTTTGAGGAAGTTTGAGAGTGGGAGGAAGATTGTAATAATGGGTGATATGAATGGGAAAGTAGGAAATGAGAGAGTAGGAAGTATTGTTGGTAAATGGGGTGTGGAAGGAGTGAATGAGAATTGTGAATATCTGGTGGATGTCTGTGCTGAGAGGGGGTTGTTCTTGGCTAACACCTTCTTTGAGCACAAGATGATCCACCGGTATACATGGAGGAGAAGGGATGATAGAGGAGAACAAAAGAGTTTAATTAATTATATAGCAGTGGATGAAAGACTACGGAAAGATGTGATGGATGCAAAAGTAGTGAGAGGAATGGTTCAGTGCTCTGATCATTTTGCTGTCTTAGTAAGGATGAAGGTCAGGGTTAAGTGGGAGTACTGTAGGAGGGATGAAGGGGAGAACAAGAGGCAGGTGGCAAGTGGAAGATTGAATGACACTGAGTACAGAGAGGTATATAAGAGGAGGGTGGGTGAGGTGCTGGAGGATGCAAAGCTGAGTATGGGGGAGGGAGTGGGAGTGAATGATATGTATGAAATGTTTAAGACAATAGTATTGAAGACTGCAGCAGAGGTAGTGGGATATAAGTCACAGAAGAGGGGCAAGAAAGGGAGTGCTTGGTGGTCAGAAGAAGTGAAAGATGCCGTAAAGGAGAAAAGGAAGGCATATAGGAGAACATTACAGAGGAATGTGTCGGAAGAAGTGAGAGAGAGGTGGAAGAGAGAATATAATGTATGTAAGAGACAAGTGAAAAGGATGGTGAGTGAGAGTAAAAGGAGAGTGGATGAAGAGTTTGGCAGGAAACTGAGTGAAAAGTTTAAAGAGAACAAGAAATTATTCTGGAAGGAGGTTAAAAGAGAAAGAGGAGAAGGAAAGTCTGGTAGCGTGAGAATGAAGAGAGAGGGTGGAGTTACTGGAGTACAAGTGAGGAAGTGAAAGAAGTGTGGAAGAGACATTTTGATGGTCTGATGAATGGGGGGCACGGGAGGGGAGGCGGTGGTGACATGCATGGGGATAGAGGCAGGTGGTAGATGACAGGGTGTACAGGGAGAACTAGGGAGGGAAGAGGTTAGGAAAGCAATAGGGAATTTGAAGATGGGAAAGGCACCGGGGGTGGATGGGATAACTGCTGAAATGTTAAAGTGTGGGGGGGAGGTAGTGGTGGAGTGGATGTTGCTTATATGTACATTGGCTTGGAGGCAGGGAGAGGTGCCAGAGGATTGGAGAAGAGCCATAATTGTACCTTTGTATAAGGGAAAGGGGAGTAAGGAGGAGTGTGGTAGCTATAGGGGAATAAGCCTTCTTAGTGTACCGGGGAAGGTGTATGGGAAGGTTATTACTGAGAGACTGATTGAAGTAACAGGGAATAAAGTTAGTGAGGAGCAGGGAGGGTTCAGAAAGGGTAGAGGATGTGTGGACCAAATATTTGCATTAAAATCAATAGTGGAGAAATATATTGGGAAGGGTAGGAAGTTATATGCTGCCTTCATGGACTTGGAGAAGGCATACTATAGGGTTGATAGGAAAGCTATGTCAGAGGTGTTGAGAATTTATGGTGTTGGAGGGTCTTTGCTGAAAGGCATTGAGGCCTTTTATGCAGAGGCAACAGCATGTGTGCGGGTAGAGGGTGATCTAAGTGAGAGTTTTAATATTAGTGTAGGGCTGAGACAGGGATGTGTTATGTCACCGTGGGTGTTCAATATATATATGGATGGTTGTATGAGAGAGATGAAAGCCAAAGTGAATGGTCTGGGGGTGAAATTGAGGCTGAATGAATCAAATTGGTCCTTGGTGGCAAGTTTATTTGCGGATGACACTGTGTTGATGGCTGAGAGTGAAAGGGAGTTACAGAGAGTGGTAGACGAATTTCAGTCTGTGTGTAAACTTAGGAAACTGAAGGTGAATGTTGGTAAAAGTAAAGTGATGGTGTTTGAGAGAGCAGAAACTGAAGTGATTGACTTTGCTGCACCTTACAGAGTGGGAGTACCAACTGGGACTAATGGCGCGGTCACACGAGCCAATTTTTCGTCAATTATTCACCTACAATTTTAACTGCGTCTGGTCACACGAGCTAATCGAGATTTGAGCATATTTTGGCAAGTAGGTGATTGGTTTTGTGGCACAGCTCATCTCCTGCACCCTACAAATATTTTTTTTTTAATATATATATAAAACAAATTATTCCAACGATTAATGCATCTGGTTCCTAGCGGGTTTTTGTTTCTGCGTCCGTGATTTGATGATAATGCTCGTTCAAGGGCTCCTAAAGCGACGTGTTCAAACTTCTTATATCTCAGATGTTTTGATCTATTATGCCTTAAATAAAGTATCTGACACATTATTATATTCTTAATATAACAAATATTATTATATAATTGCCAAATGACAAGCGAAACCTGTGTATAGTAGGGAAAATACGGCTGGTTGTTCATTAGGCTACGGAGGTGCTGTATCATTCGGATCCATTCATTTTAGGTCAAGATACACCGTAAATATAAATGAAAGCATAGTTAAAGCATGTTATTTTTTGTAATTTTGATTATCTTTTAACAAGATTCAATACAATTTGAAAATCTAAAGCCTGCAATAGCCTCAAGAAGTAACTAAAGAAATTAAGGATAACGACCAAGAACGACGGAAGAACGAACACAGTGTTGGCGGGAAGTCCAACACCACCTCTCTCTCTCCCGTCGGCTAGCCTAGTAGCTTCTAACTTTTTACTCTAATTAGATAAGTTTCTGTATTTGTAGGCGTGTCACCGTGTTGGAACAAAGAGGTTTCACAGTACTTTGTTGTTATTTGTCATAACAGTAACTACGAGAACAATACAGCAGTAGGATCTAAGGGGGTAAATATATCGTCATCGTTGATGAACTTTATTTGTTTTCTCGCCAAACAGACTTCCATAGCCACTTTCTGCTGCATCCTTTTGGTCCATTTTTGTCATTTCATCAGCACACATGTATTTTAATATAATTTTTTAGGCTTAATAACATTACAGATGGATCATCAGCGGCCATATTTGTTCTCGATATCGTCAATACAAGACGAGCAGGATCGTGTCGTGAAAATTGCCGAAATCTCGTCAATTTCAGCCAAGATTTAACCGAGTTGATATTGCAGGTGAAAAATTGATGAAAAAATTACTCGTGTGAGATAACTGAGGGGTGAGAGCGATGGAGGAAGTGAAGGAGTTTAAGTACCTGGGTACAGTTCTGTGTAAACATGGAAGTATGGAAGGAGAAATTAGGGAGAGAGCAGTGAAGGGTAGACAGGTCATTGGGAAGGATTATGAAGGGTAGAAGTGTGAGTATGGAGGTGAAAAGGGGACTGAGAAATAGTATAATTCTGCCGACACTGACATATGCATCAGAGACATGGACATGGAGTAGGGCGCATCAGTCTAGAATAGGTGCTGTGGAAATGAGTTACTTGAGAGGAGCATGTGGGGTGTCTAGGTGGGATGGAGAAAGAAATGAAAGTGTGTACGAGAGATGTGGTATGAGTGAGAAGGCAATTGGTATTGAGTGTGGAGTGGTTGAGAGAGTGAAGCGTAATACACTGAGATGGTTTGGACATGTAGAGAGAATGCAAGGCGAGGATTTTGTAAAGAAGGTGTATGGAAGTGAAGTTGTGGGACCTGGTGTGAGAGGCAGACCTCCGGTTAGATGGCAGAACAGAGTGGAAGAGTATGTAAAGGAGAGAAACGTGAGGGGCAGGGGAGGGCTTGAACAATTAAGGAGGGAGTGTTGGAACAGGGAGAACTGGAGACACTTCTGCCGTGGCCACCCCCTTGGAGGGAGTTCCCGGAGGGAACGAGCTATAGATAGATAGAAATATTTGTATCCACCACTTCATTTTACACTCAGTCCCTCATTGAAGACCACCAAATGTTTTCCCAGACTTCTTTTATTCATTACCATACACAATATATGATTTACTGAACCTGTGTTAAAAGGATATATGTACTAAATGTAATAATCTTGTATCAAGGACCTACTGCACCATATCTCACCATCAATAAATTTTTTTCCCAGCCAGGAACCACAAGCCATTTTCACTTCAAATTGGCTGTAGATTCAACACCTCCATCCCAATTTGTAAGCAGTATATTAAACCAGGAGATTTTCTGAATAACTTAATTGACTAAAGCCACATTTTTTATGTACAGTATATATTAGGTAAATATTGCACAAATAATTGAATATTTTTATGTACAGCCGGTGGCAAAAGTCCTGTTGTCACATCTGCCAAGTCATGAAGTACAATAAGGAAATATAAGCTTCACAGGCTCGTAAACTGAAAAACCAAAGATGTTCATTAATTTGCCCCATGGATATTGTAATTATGTGTTGGTGAATGTGTTTTGTTCAATGATTATCTTTCATGTCATCCTTCAAGAAGTGTTGAGTGGGGTGACAGGACTATTGCCGCCGACTGTACAGTCGTGGACATAAATTTCAATACACATGGGTAACTCAAACATATTGCGATCTAATGTTTTCACATTCTCTTATGATGATATTATTTTGAATAGTGAGTAGCTGCTTGTAGTAAAGTTGATGATGGTGCTTAACCTATTTATTGGAAAGTTTTAGCTAATGAACAGAGGGGAGCTGTCAAACATTTACATGAGTCACCCCAAGGTGGATGAATATTATTGTCTGCGACTGTACCTATATGTAAACAAAAACAGGTTCATGCAATCGAGGTTGCATTTCCCAAACAATCACTTCTACCACCATTAGATACAGACCATTATTAAAAATACAGTACAGTATACTTTATTAAGTACCACACACTTAGTAAACATAATTTCCTCTCCTCTTACAGATACTGAGATCAGAACTAGCTGGGATGCCAAGGATGTAATTGACATGATATTGAAAATCAGTGATGCTCTCCACACTCTAACCAAGGCACAGATCAGTGACCCCAGCTACAAGGATGAACATCATTTCAACAAGTTAACTTGTCAGAAAAAGGTTAGTGACTCACAAGCTTCTTGTTGACATTCCTCAGGCTGTCTGGATAAACAGCCCTGAATCCCTGAGGATGGTCATGGCTTGAACCAGGTTTTCCCACAGGGTCCTTATGGAGTGTATGTTGTGTGCATTGCAGTCTACTTTGTTTGATAGTATGGAATGCTGTGGTAGTGTATTGGACAGGTGTCCACACTGGACTCATCCAGCTTCTTTTGAAAGCTCAGGGGGACTGGTAGTACAGCCATGGCTGATAGTGCTGGACCAGGGTCCAAGGAGTGTTGGAGAGCAACTGATCAGAGTTCGAAATTGTGAGTCTTCTAAACCTCTCTCAACGTTGAGAATGGTTTTGAAAATTCACTTGTTCAAACTCTGTTCAGTTACTCTGCAACCTGGTCCAGCATAATCAGCCATGGCTGTACATACCAGGATGATTGAAGCCAATCCTAGGTTTTTGTGGTCCATGAGGGGCAGAGGTTAGTTGTGCCAGTTCAGCCCCAATGGCTGTCCACCTCTTGGGTTGTTGTTGTTGTTGAAGTTCCTCAAGCTGTCTGGCCGAGCAGCCCCGAGTTCCTGAGGAAGGTCATGGCCTGAACCGGGCTTTCCTACAGTGCCCTCAGAGAGTGTATGTTGTGTTGTTGGCGAGTATGGTTGTGTGCGTTGCAGTCTTCCATAATGTGTTTAATAGAATGGGGTGCTGTGTTGCATTCTGGACAGGCATCCGCAATGGCTCCATCCAACCTCTTGGGTTGGCAGCCTCTGTGGGGTTGACCCAGGTCAAGACCTCACAACCTTGTTCTTTACATCTCACATATAATCACTGCTGCTGATACTTCAAGTTAAAGCCTTATTTGTACCTAGCCAAGCACATTACCATCATATTCATCTTTCTGTTTTTATGTTAAAGAACTCCAACATTCCGTATCCTGGCTGTTCAACTCTATCTTATGGTTGGTATTTTCATTCCTTTTGAAGACTACAGATTTTCTCTTTGCCCTCTTCCTCATATTCACTTTCATAAGTTATGCTTTTCACTCAAATTTGTAAGTAACATTGAGCGATTGTGCTGTACTTAAATTCTTGATTGGATACTGCTCTTGGAATGAGTTATGATGATGTAATCAGATGTAGGTATAGTACTCATTTTTATATGAACTGAAACATTAGTAGGATTATCTGGACCCTGTATTCCATTTTGTAAGAAATTGGGGGCTCCAGGCTCAGAACACAAACAAATTGGCCAGTTAAATGGACAACACTAACATTCACTCTTCCAAACTTGCAGCACCCACCGTACAAGTATGGTAGGTTTGCCTATTGCGCGCCTATTTGGGAGGCAGAGGCACTCGCATAAAGAGAAATCGTATAGTATAACTACATCACTCACGTGAAGGTCCCGGATAGAAGGAGAGCACTCTGGGCTGCCACCTTTCCACTGGTCGGCTACCTCTCTACCTTCCTCGATTCGAGCCCCCACCCGATATATGTACTCTCGGTTCAAACCAGTTGTTCCTAACTTTACGTGGCTACGAAGGTTCAGTGCTGTCGTTTCGTGGTGTGTGTTGTTAAAAGCCATTCATGTAACACCACCACTACCCACACCCTCCACCACACCACCACTACCCTCACCCGCCACCACACTACCACTCCCACTAGCACTGCGTTCAATGTTGATTTCATTCACTTCGTCCATAAACCCTTCAAAGGCAAGGGTAACACAACTGAACGCATAATGAAGACAGCGAGATACCACTTCATAAAAATAATTGCTGGGTTATTAGCACGACTTCACCAGTCGAGAGCAGAAACACCATAAATCCTCACCGTCCGCATAATTTGCCTGCATGGGCTATATACAGCCATGGCAATGGTAACACTGGAAAGGCCTGGGCTAAAACTAGGGTATTGACTGTAGTAACACCGACTCTAGCCTGCGTGGGCTGGTGACCGGAGCTTAGACCAACCCATACTCCAGCCACCCCAACCCTCCCCTACTAAAAATAAAAAAAAATAAAAATGGCCTTGTTTTGAGGCTGGGGGGGGGGGAGATTTTGATAAATCTTTGCAGTCTTTAGTTAATCACCTGAAACTTCAGAGTGTGTGACAGGAATTTCTTCTTATGCTCGACCTTTGGCATGGTGAAGGCAGGTATTGGTTGGTAGGGTGTAGAGTTGGGGGCAACAAGCCAACGACAATGTAGAGGGGGGTACACAGGATGCGAGGGAGTGGGAGACTGACTGAGTGAGAGGGAGAAGCCGGCTGGGGGGAGCGGCTGGTTGTAGCGTGGGTTTGGGGGAGCGGCTAGTTTCACGCCCAAACTGGATATAGAGGCGCTTCTTGGAACTGCTGTGGATTTGGGCCACTCGTCCACAAAAACGTGTGCTGTGAAAGCATCACGTATAATAAAATAAAATGGTGCTGATTTGGGGTTCGTCGCGCAATAGGTGAATTGCGTATTGAGAACACGCGCAATGAGCGAACCATTCTACTATACACTGTCACTTTACTTCCACTTGGTGCAAGTAGCTGTTTAGCACTGCCTTGTTATATATAATACACTTTGCTTACTATAGAGAGAATGGACAGGAGCTAATGATAATGATAAATAGAACAACTCCCACAGACATCACACATGTACACTTCTCCACTAGCATCCCCATACACAAACTCTTATCACTCTACAATTACATCGCCTTAATGACCATTACGATGTCGAAAGCCACTAATAACCAAATGATTAGTGGCATTTTTTTCTTTTAGGCTCTTGGGAAGATCCTGGCTCATGTCAAACAGCGTATGGAAGAATCCTGGAGAAGACACAACATGCACTCATTGTAGCTACGGTATTATTTGGCAAGTGTTTTTGTGTTTACGTGTATTTGTACCAATTGTATATTTGTAAGATTCCTTTTTATTTTATCATACCATATGTCCATATTAAAGAATATATTAATGATTACTTCAATTGTCAAGATGTAAGGCAAAATTTATACATTTCCAGATCTATAGGTTAATACATGTAATAAGAGTATGGCCTGTGTCTGGCCACGACTGGGTCTAATACTCCCTGGTCACAAATTATGTATCACGAGTGTACAAAGAATGGAAATGAATCTCAAATCTATGTACAGTACCAAGAAACCAAGTTAATGATGACATAAACCAAGTCCAAAATTGATAATAAAATTATTAATCTAATAATGATGCTTTTTGCATGCAAAACTTCATCCAGTATCTTAATTCAGGAATCAGTAATTTTTGCAGCTGTTATTGTACCAGCATGAGTGTTTTTGGTGGCAAAAATTTATTTGGAAGCGTAAATACAGTATAGTCAGCTGTATTAAGAAATATGTATTTCCTTGTATCTTTGTTATATCTTATTTCTGCAGGTTCTTGTATCTTTGACTTGGTTGATCTGGTACAGTTGCCTGATGAAGTTCTTTAAATTCAGACTTTTTTTTTTCCCCCAGTTACAAGAAGACATTTAACATGATATTGTCACAATTATATGAATGTTGATCATGTTACAAATATGGAACATAATATGACATTTCAGACTTCATATTATTACTAGATCTGTGGCCCTACCCTACACCTGTCAGGCCTTAACAAACTTTGTAAGGCAACAGTACTATAGTCTGGCAAATCTTAACTGGCGAGTATGACTTTTCTGGCTATTGGTACCCTGCTGCCACTTCTCCCATACAGCTCCCTTTACATCCTGCTCTCTCTCTTTGTCTCTTTAAGTCAGTATAATTTTTCTTGTACAACAATTTTAAAAGCTTTTTATGAATGATTTGCTATTTGTTACTAAATACAAAGAATTATTTACAACATTTGGCATTGAAGCCTTGGCTGCATTGCCAGTGCTTGTCAAGGTCATACAGTGACAGCCATGGGGGTATTTAATACCTCCATGATGACAAGTGACTCATTACCACCCACACCCCGAGGCAAGAAAGGGGCTGGCTTCCCCACTGGGCAAACCCAAATTCATCACCTTGGAAAATTCTCCAAATCATTCCACATACCTACATATTCAAGCTAACGATATTATAAATAAGGTAAATCAGTATTTTCATAGAGAGAAAGATAATGATGGGGGGAGGGGGAGGGTGCAGGGGTAAATTAAGTGCAGTACGTGAGGTCCATGGTGTGGTCAGTCGGAGAGGTGGCAACAGGGTACCAATAGCCAGAAATGTCATACTCTCCAGTTTAGATTTGCCAGACTATAGTAAATTGTTACCTTGCTTTGTGGGGTTTACTGTAAAGAAGAACATTCTTTTATTGGAAAACCATGTGTGTTTTACTATTTCTTGAAACGTAAGAGTATTATTTCCTAGGTAAGGAAATTAAGAGAATTGTGTATTTCTGTTAATTCTTTATTTATATAATAATTTTAATGGATATACAGGTCCACATAAACTTTAGGATAGCAGGTGAGGGTTTGCTAGTCAGTAAGATAACAGTGCTGTTCACTTGGTCAAAATTAGTAAATGTTCTGGGAAGATAAAACATTAAAATACAGTATAGAGGTTTACCAAGTAACAATACTGTGTTCTATAATATATATCAACATCCTACAGGGTCTTCCAGGCCTAGAGTGGTGTTCTTTCATCTTCAATCAATCATTGTCTTCATATTGGTCAGCTCACTGGTCTGGAATAACTATATACTGTACTGGACACACTTGTTGCTTAGAGGTTAGTCCTTCCTCACTCAAGGTGGTATTATGGAATTACTTGGAGGAAAAGGTCTCTTTTTCCACTCTGTTCCTGTTGTTTTGCAATGTAAATTTAGTGATGAAAAGCTTTTCCTCAAAGAAGGTTAATAATACCCACCTTCTCTGTCTTAGGCCAGGGATGTGTGGGTTCAAATTATGGTCATAACACAGAAGATAACCTCAGTATATGAGACTAACTACTCACCTATTATACTGTATAATATATGCTCTACTATGCTTGTCAGGAATGACTATGTATTGTAACATAAAATCCTAATATTGTATTGGCTGGGATTTGAAACTCTTCTCCCCTGGTGTACGATTGAATGTTGAAGGTCTTGTTGATGAGCAAGGATGCACTCAAATGGATTCATGATGTTAGACAACTGTGTACCTAGCTCTAAATCCCTTCGATCTTCTCTTCCCTCCAGCCAATGCAATCTTCATTATATTTGTGGTGGAATTATATGCGTCTCTTGAGGAGATTTTACCACACTTCCGAAAAACATTAGATCCTTCATACGAATCATTGCCATCCAAATTCACAACCAAGTAGGCCTTGTAGCAGCCACGAGATCTACTAATTCTCAGTAAACCAAATTCAATCTCAATTATGTTGTTAGGAGGAGCCTGGAAACAAAGTAGATTAAAATAGAATGTTAGTCATTGAAACAAATTAAGTGTACTTTAAGTAACTATAAAGATACTAATGACACTGGCTGAACAGGGTATTACTGTGGTGGACATTGCACCGATTCAGTTTTAGGAAAAGTTAAAACTCCCATTTCATCTGTTCACTTTGCTGATCCTTCTTTTGCATCTCCTCTACACCAGATTGGTTATTGGGGCTTAAAGCCTGTTGACTACATAATGGTCATTAGGGTGATGTAGTTGTAGAGTGGGTGCATGTGGTGAAGTGTACAGTACATGCATGTTGTGTGTTCTCTCATCTACACCTGACTGAGGGCACTGGGTTGGTGCATTGGTAAAACATTCACCTCACATCACTTAGGGCTGAAGCAGGTCCTTGTCGCTGCATCAAGTCACCCAGGTGGGAATGAGTAGCCTTTCCTCTAACCCCAGTGGGCTTACCAGGCCTATCTCCGTAGAACACATTTCATTTACACCGAGGGTAGTCCAGTACACACTCAAAAGCTAGCCCCTGGCTAGTACATTGGTAACGCGTTGGCCTCACATCCGTGAGGTCGGCAGATCGAGCCTCGCCCAGGTTCAAGAGTTTAAAACTGTTTACTGGGGGGTTACTGCCATGGCTGTGCACCATGGTGGGGAGTTGGGCTTGCCTGGCTGACATTCGGAAGAGTATCTCATCAGAGATAGTGCCAGAACTGAAACCCTGCAACTTTAACTCTCCTCCCAATCACATCATACCTACTATACAATGAGATTGGTCTAATACACTCACAAAAATTCCCACTCCCATCATAATTATGTTCTATACAATGCGATACACTCCACCCTCCATCCACCTAACCAAAATCAAATTATAAAGTTGCACTGGCCCCTCTAGCCTTGAAGAACGCTGAGGATGGGTCCACGAACTCCCTACTTTTCTGGCTTCTCAAGTGATGACCAAACGGAATGCCCTAAACCAGAGTTCTTCAAACTACGGGTCCCGACCCATTACTGGGTCGCCAAATCCTCCAAACTGGGTCGCAGGCTCACAAAAATAAATACATGAATAAAATAAAATAATAATGTTCGTGACAATAAAATAAATATGAAGTTCATACATGAATCCACCTAACATATTTTTATACTCAAATATTCATATATTTAATTATCAATAAAACAAAATCATTGCACATATATTAGCCTTCTTGTGAGAGAAAGAGAGAGGGAGGGGTAGGTGAGGCAGTGGTGGTGGCAATGCCTGGTTAGAATGCCTTTTTATCATAATTATTGCGTTTCAGTTTTTGGCCTTGTATTTTTTAATGTTGATAATTCTGGTCATTTGTAAAAGATCTTTCTGTATGGGTCATGAGAATGATGTCATAGTAGAAACTGGGTCACGACTGAAAAAGTTTGAAGAACCCTGCCCTAGACCACTGCCTGATTTGAGTCTATTTTAATCTTTGCAACACACATGAATCTACCCACGCTGGGAGGTGAGCTGGCGGGGGCGGTATGTAAGAAATTTTTTATTTTCAATCATTTTGGTTGCGTGATAGCCATCTATTTGTGCGTGATATTTGTATATTGGCAGCTTTTCATATAGGCAAGATAGCCAAGGGTTGAGTGTAGTTTGAAGAGCTTCCAGTGTAGAGAAAATGAAAGTAGGTATTCAGGCTTAAACTGGATAAAACTGAATGGATATAAATGTTTATGAGAATGTCATACATACCCACTTCAGTTGAACAACAGTTAAGGGGAGATTTTTTTGTTGATGAATTGGAAGGTCTCTGATTCTTCCAAACTGTGGCATGAAACAGTACCAATGAGAGCATCTGTTTTCTGGTATAGTTAGGAGGAATCAGTAGCCCACCAATTTACTCTCAGAATCTCCCCTTAATGGCAAACAATGTAACAAACCTTTGAGAGTCTAAGCACATACATACAAAAGTTTATTATAATTTTCTTACCTTGATCCACCATTCACAATTAGTGTTTGGTAAAAATCTCCTTGGGTAATTGGGTGATGCCAATACCCCTTGAGTTGTGCCTCCAGAAGACAGATCTATGATTTGGTGACAGGGTGATTGTACTTGACGTATGGTGATGCTAAAGCCAGGGTAGTTGAAACGAAGGTTGGTGTTGAATAATGTACGGAAATAGCCAACGGGACTGGTGTAAACTCTCTTCTTAGCACGGCACAGTCTGGAGATATTTGTTAAGGGGAAATTCTCTTGTTGGCAAATTGAAAGGCTACTGATTCCTCCTAATTATACCAGAAAACAGATGCCTTCAATGGTACTAACAGGGGATCTGTTTCATGGCATAGTTTGGAGGAATTGAGAGACCTTTCAATTCACCAACCAAAAAATCTCCCCTTAAGTAAAAAAATTAAGAAGTGGTTAGAAAGAAGAATGTGTTAGTGTTGAAGATTTTCTTGTATATCACACCTGGTTGATATTGATACTGAGTATTACTATAAGTGTAAAATCTAAGGATAAATAAATTGTTCAGCAACTTACTTCTACTGTACCAAATGTTAATTAAATGTCCTATATGAAAACGGATCTTATCTATTACATGGAAAGAGCATTTATGATATTTTTTATGTGTACATATTACTGTCAATATATCATTCATGAATTACATTATTATGCTAAGGATAAAATCATAAAAGGGTCTGACTTCAGTAATTTAATAACTTTTTTTATTTAATATTTCAGTAGAGATTTAGAACCTCCAGCCAGTGGTCTTTTTCAGTCATGACAAGTCAGAACCAAGGCTGCTCTGGACTACAATTTCAACATATGTTAAGCTAATTAGACTGAATGTTATCATCCAACAAGTTCCCAAATCCTGGACCTTGGTTTTGTGGGGCAGATGACCTAAAGGTATGTATTCACCTAAACAAATATATGTATATTATCAGATGTCAAAATGGAACTGGAGTGTAGTGATGTTTTGTTGTCTTTGCTTCAAAATGCAAATGAAAAGTGTAGACATTTCAGCATGAATTTTCAACAGATGGAAGAGGGTGTGGTGTCTGATGACAATGAAGGGAAAGAGATTTGAGTGTCCCTCTGCACCTCACCTGACTTAAATAAGCTTCTCCTTCCACCCCTCCTCTCTTCCCAATGCATGAGACATGTTTGGAGTAGGGAAGTGGCATCCCCATCGCCCACCATTTTTGTGATGGTGCAATCAAACTTGTATCCCCTATGATAAAGGGGGAAGTGAGGGTTGAGGACCCCACTCTCTAATGATGACCCCACCAAAGGTTCAAATATTGAGCTGGACCCCTTGTCTGTTAGGGGTCCTGCACTGGTGCTAGAGCCTCCCCACCCCTTGAAAAGTGGGGTATTGATGATGATGATGATGATAATGATGGGACCTGTAGCTACAGTTAGCCTACAATTTTCCTCGAGCTACAAATGTGAACACAGTTGCCTGAAAACATGGCTCAAAATCCATAATTCCTTGGAATTGATTGAATGACATCACCATATGTCACATTCACAAGTAGGAATTGGATAATGTTGACATATTAGAACTTACAAAAGAATTTCTAGGAAGGTGTAAACAAAGGATATCAGTGGTCGGACTCTGTAGCATTCACACCCATGGTGATCACCCACTGTGTTGTCTTTGATTAATGGTGCTTAAGACTCGGGCTAAATCTATGTCACCGATCTTTCCCCCTTACCATGATTTATGTTCCTTCAATCACATATGTGTTTAAGCACCTTTAACATAATTGGGCAGGATTTTGGATAACATATAGGCTACTCACCGAAGGGTCAGTTCATCAGGGAAGAAGAGGGACACGGTATCTACACATTTGCCCTTGCGACGTCGCTCTAGTCTGAAGTAATTCAGCACGAATATTGTGTACATCGGATGACTCTGAGGACGGAGAGTTAAGATTAGAAAAGTCAACGCCAGATTTTTCATATATCAATAATTATTTTTGTGGTTATTTGGTTGTTCTTGCCTGAGATAATCAACAGCTGGAGATTACAGAGTTCAAAAAGTGGATACAAGTAAACATTATTAACAGACATCCCAAAAATACTAACAATAATCATGACATTCATGCTGGGGTACTTGGCAACTCCTTACTCCTCTCCAGAGTTTTAATACTTGTGTTATAGTTGTACAATTACTGCTTAATCCAATGATGTAAACCCAATTTGCCTAGCTTGTATAATAGGTGTGCTAAGTGAAGAAATATAAATATTTTCTGAAGGTGGAATGCTTGGGAAGAATGTAAACAAATCATGCGTCCTCCAAACAGTAGCAGGAGTGCCACCTCTAATGATGTGTTCACAAATCAGAGCCGATTTTTTTTATTGAAACGGAGTACAGTCGGCGGCAAAAGTCCTGTCGCCTCACTTGCTTCACCGAAGCACGCGATGTTCATAGGCTTGAGATTGTTAGGTGTAGAAAACATGCATATTTCTCGACTCCATTAACATTGCGTGTCTCGGTGAAGCAGGTGAGGCGACACGACTTCTGCCACCGACTGTACAGTATAGGCTTATTTGTTATTGGTAAAGGCAAAAATCCTTCAGGTTGGTTGGTACTCTCAAAACATCTTAGAATTTGGGCTTGTTCATATGTTTGCATTATTGACCTTGGTGAAAGATTCCTTGCCATGAATAAAAGCTTACGAATAAAATTTTTGCTTAAAGGGAGATTCTCTTGGTGAAATTGGAAGGATTTCTTCAAACTATATCAGGAAACAGACGCCCTCAATGGTACTAATAGGGGATCAGTTTGGTGGCATAGTTTAGAGGAATCAGAAACTTTCTAATTCACCAGCCAGAGAAGCTCCCCTTAAGTCCAAACTTTACTTTAGTAAGTACGTACTGGCCCTGTAGCTTACCGGTGCATATTCCACGCTGCAACTAAAGTTTGATGGATAGGCGAGTCTTTCATTGTATCCTGGAGAAGTCCATTGTAGATCTGACCCAACTCTTATCAGGCCACAGGGATTATTTGGGTCTGAGTTTGTTGTGATGACTGTTATTGGTGGTGCTGTCGTTGTGGATGGTGGTGACTGTGTTGTTGTTGTTGTTGTAGGTAGTTGTGGTGGTGGTGGTGGTGGTGGTGGTGGTGGTGGTGGTGGTGGTGGTGGTGGTGGTGTTGTTGTTTCACCACTGTTCATCCGCAAAACAAAATATGTTAATAAACAAAGAAAATGTATGCTATTAAGAACGTCAAATAAGGTGATGGTATGCATTTCGTAGTTGTATAGGCTATTATAAAGCATAAGGCGATTAATGTAGAGAATAGTAATTTTCTACATTCTTTACTTTATCATTATTTATTACAGCTATTTGTCCTTGGACTGAATATATTAAATGATACTTTGTACTATAAAACAAATAATAGTATTTTAGTCAGTTTTAAAACTTAATTTTCCAAGAACCACGACATCTGGCCGACCTGACAATTAAGACTTATATATGATGGAATAAGATATTTTCTCTATACTGTACACAGGGATTAGAAAATTGTTTAGTACAATATATTTAGATATGTATACTTCATGAAAATATAAGAACATTTAAGTTTTGACATTTTGAGAGTTTCTTATAGATTTAGATTTTATTTCACATTGTAATGAATGTTGATTGGTGAAGGTTGAAGTCTAATGCACTGAAATATAAGCCTCCATCAAAGATACACAAGAATGAGATTAGTGGAGTGGTAAAAATGTTCAGTGTTCTGTCCTGATGAGTATGGGTTAGATTCCCACCATCTCATTCCACAGTTCAGTTGACGATGGGTATTTATTTCGGTTGTTAAGGGAAAAACCTCTTATTAATTCAAGATATACTGTACTCAGCTGTTCTCTCCGATCAGATACAAAAGTCATTTAGAAGGCTGTGTACTAGAATATACCTCTTCTCTTTCTCTCTCCTTATGTTTTTTGTGACTACTACTGTCATTCTACTTCACTTTATGATTATAGCAATGTGCAATATAGTTCTTTCAGGAAGTTACTATAATATACCTCTCTTCCCTCTCTTCGTAGTAAATTGAAGGGTTACCGATTCCTCAAAACTGTGCTACGTAACTGATCCCCTATTCATATACTGAGATAATCTGGTTCTTGGTACAGTTTGAAGGAATCAATAACCTTCCAATTCAATCAAAAGAGAGGACCCCCTTACAACATCATAATGTCTAGGGTTAATGCACAATGCTTCATCCTAATAATTTTTGCCCTCTTCAGAAAGCCTGAGTAGGGTCAAAACATTGTATTACAGCACGATACATTGGGTTATATGCAAAAACGTTTATGGTGTTGTCGATGGCACGGTACCAGTATGATGACTCCCTACATGCATTATAGAGCCATCATACCATTACCATCAACACACTCGGCTCCAACCACCTCCCAATCATCATCACAACTAAATCAAGAATCACCCCAGCTGGCCACAGACACACATACACTAACTACACCAAAGCCAACTGGGACATCTTCACTACAGACACAGAAGATCACTTTGAAAAACTGAACAATACACCCATCACAAACATCAACACTACCATACAAAAACTCAACACAACCATACAAACCGCAAACAACAAACACATCCCCAGAGGCAACAGAAGAAAATACAACCCCAACTTTACATCAGAAATTCAGGGCCTCATCAGACAACGAGACACACTCAAACACTCACCCCCAACTCCACTCACACATCACACAGTACACCAAATACAAACACTAAACACACAAATAAACAACAAAATCAAAGAACAGAAAACACTAAACTGGTAAAGGTTTGTCAACACACTTGATCACAAAACAAACACCAAAAAAATTTACAAAACACTAAACAGCATCACACTATCCAACAACAACACTACACAATCACACGCAGCCATCACAACAACAAACATCATACCCTCAAACAAACAACAAGCAAACACCCTCATCCAGCACTTTTTCCACACCAGCCCACCTTCACCCGCACCCTGAAGACCGACGAGTCATCAGACGCAGGAAATACTTCCCCACTGATTCAGCCCATACACCATTCACAAACCATCAAACAAACCACATCATCCACAACCTCAAACACTCACCTGCCTGTGATCCAGACAACATCAGTAACATTCACCTCAAACACCTCGGACCACAAGGCATACAAACACTCACTAACATAGCAAACCACAGCTACTCACACAACACAATACCCAACATCTGGAAACACGGAAACATCATCACTATCCCCAAACCCAACAAAGACCCCACACTACCCTCATCACACCGCCCCATTACCCTCCTTTGCACCCCCTCCAAGGTTATTGAATGCCTCATCATCACCCAAATCACACCACACGTCCCCCTTGCATCCACACAACATGGTTTCAGACCACTACACTCAACAAACACTCTTCTTACAGACCTCACACAAAGAATTTATGATGGCATCAACTCAGATAGACCCCCCACACAGAACACTCCTAGTCACACTGGACATTAGTAAAGCATTTGATGCCATCCCCCGCCACAACCTCACAAACAAAATATACAACACAAATATGCACAACAATACAAAAAGATGGCTAACCAGCTTCTTGGGAGGAAGAATAGCCCATGTTACACATGCTGGTCAATCATCTAACATAAAAAGCTTCACCAACGGCGTCCCCCAAGGCTCAGTACTCTCACCCAGCCTTTTCAACTTATACATGTACGACCTACCAACACCCCAGACACCACAAATACAAGTAGCCTCCTATGCAGACGACATAACACTCACATGTACACACAGAAATACAGACACAGCCACTCACATCCTCCAACCCTACCTCAACACACTCAATGCCTGGTTCATCACAAACAGACTTAAAATAGCACCCACCAAGTCAACAGCCACCCTTCTCACCAACTGGAATGCAGAACACCGCTACACACCACACCTCACCATAAACAACACACCTATACCACACACACACACACACACAAAATACTTGGCATAACATACAACACATCTATGACATTCAAACAACACATCACAACCATCAAAAACAAATGCACGCAAAGACTTAAGGCCCTCAGATCACTCACCAGCACAACATTTGGACACACCAAAGAAACCACAACCACAGTGTACAAACAATATATCCGATCAGTAATGGATTATGCAAGCCCCGCCTGGGCCTCAAACCTCACTGAGACTCATCTCAACACCCTACAGACCATACAAAACAAAGCCCTAAGAACAATCACAGGCTGCACAGCTACCACACCCACAGACCACTTACACCATGAAACTAAAATCCTCAAGATTAAGGACCACCTTGACATGAGAGGCACACAAACATTTGCCGCAGCCTCCAGAAATCTACGCCACCCACTACACTACATGGCAAAACACCCAGAGATGCCAAGAAACATCAAAACAACCCCCAGTACACGATACCACACACAAATACTATCATCTCTTACACCCTGCCCACCCCAAACCAGCCTCCAAAAACACATCCACACTCAAATCACCCACCAATCCATCAAAAAACTTAAAAACAACACCCTGCTGCACTATGAATGTTTTTGCATGTGGCTCATTATGTCAATGAAGGTCTTTAAATTATGCCACACCACACGAGGCTGTCTGAACCACATATTCACACCCTCTGTATCAGTGATCGCTGCCATCAGTATCACACCAAAGGGGGCCGAATAATTTTTGAGAGCCTGTATATTCACTCCGGACAATTCAATAATTTGAAACTGATGTGGCCTTTTTCTTGCCATCCTACCCGTATGGGGTTGTGAATTTCAAAACCAAAATTACAATCTTACCTTTGACATCCAGGCAATTCAATGAATGAGACAACAGCCTCCCATTTAACAGAGCTCCAAGTAGATACAAGCATCACAAGATCATTTCCATTTGGGTTAGTTGAAAAACCAGTTCCAACAGTTAACCTGATGATGAATGGAAATAGCACACTTTAAATGTCTTTGAGTTTTCTCTGGTATTATTGGGAAGTGTCAGTTCATAAGTTTGTTGTTAGTTATACTGTCTTTAATGAGTACAGTTAGCATTTTCTATTATTCTTCAACTCTCCCCATAATTATCTCTCTACATTTAATTATTTCTATTTTTGTCCTATAGAGCTATACAGTAATTAGTTGTTTTCCTAGCACTAATTAATGTGTTTCGGGACTGCTAAAGTATTTCCCTACTTTTTTTTTGTATTAAAGATTGATCCATGTTTCTCTTTCATCTCTCTTTTCCCTCTTTGTTATTGATAAGCTCATTTAATTCTGTCTTCTCTGTTTCATCTTTCTTCGTTCCTACTTTCATCTCTCTTTTTCTTCAGTTCATGAGTTACTTTGGAATATTTATTAACTTTGGGTGTGTTACTTATTCCTACTACTGTACCTTGGCTGATTCCTTCAATACTTTGTACTGTATAGTCTATCCTTTAGCTCATCAATGTCATACACTGTATATAATCTATCCATAGCTCTGATGAGTCGCTTCCTCCTTTGGGAACTCCCCCTAAGGGGATGGCTACGGCAGAAAAGTTTCCAGTTCTCCCTGTTCCAACATTCTCTCCTTGCTTGGTCAAGCACTACTCTTCCTCTTTCATTCACATACAGTACCAAATAGTCAGGCATAATTGGAATCAGTGGCTCTCAAATTCACCAAAAGAAGTTTCTACCCTAAAGACAGTTACAGTATATACTCTATTCACATTCATGTTTTAACTCTGTTATAGCACGTTAAAAATAATGGTGATGAATTCATATCTTCCTCTCAAACAGACTTCCTTAATAAGTCCCCTACCATTCTCCCTCCCACACCACATGCATTCCTTGTTCCTTACTTACCATTTACCCCTTATATTGCTGTAATTTGTAGTCTAATCTTCCTCCTTTATTCTACCACTACCTTGCTTTCCATCCTGCCCATATAATCCCTCTGGGCTTGGTGATAATTAGTTCCCATAGTGATAAATTCAGATTTTCTTACTTTGATGTGCTGCTTAAGTTGGATGTGTAGAAGATGGCAGTCATTGTGGAGGGCAATACACTTGTGAATCTAATGGATGGACTGAAGCACTCCGGAGCCTTAAGCAAGGTGATGCAGTCTGTGTTAGCTGTTACAAGGAGCAGACATAGACCAGAATTAATGATCCAATTATTGCTGGTGTGAAAGTGAACCTACACACAGATAATTATCTACAGTAGACCCTGGATAGAATGAATAAATATTTGTATCCATCACTTCATTTTACACTCAGTCCCTCATTGAAGACCACCAAATGTTTTCTCAGGCTTCTGTTATTTGTTACCATACACAATAAGTGATTTACTGAGCCTGTGTTAAAATAAGATACTGTATGTGCTAAATTTTATTACTTTAACTTTAAAAATGAAAGAATTTCTATTACTACTTTACAGTATTGCTACTATTATTATTATCACTATTGCTGCTACCGTATTATTATTAGTATTATTATTATTACTGTTACTATTCTTATTATTATATTACAACAACACTTAAAATGTCACAGCCTTTGGAAATGCACACTTGGGTTTTACCTACAGTATATTTATTATGTTCCACTTATTTTGTCTTTTAATTATATAGATCCTATGTGTTTTACATTGCACAGAAACTCTTATTACAAATGCTTGGTTGGTTATTGGGGCTTAATAATTATCGACTTCGTAATGGTCATTAAGGCAATGTAAATTGTAGAGTAATAAGAGTGTGTGTAAGGAGGTGCATGTGGAGTAGTGCACATGTGAGTTGTGTAATATCTGTGAGTGTTGTGTCTTATAAATGCTTGGTTTCTGGGATCTCAGCTCATGTGAATTGTTCAGACAGTCAACATGAGTATTCCGAAAGCATATATAGCTGTTCTGTATATGCGATCATCTCAATATTATTGCTGGCCAAACTCACCGCTTAGTTAGGTTAAGTTCCTTTCTTTCGCTTATCATCTTGGGTAAAATGAGCTAAATATGACAATGAGAGACTATTTTTAAGAATATCTAATGATTACCTTTATAGCTGCAACCCAAGCATCATTTTACAACTTTATACTGTATATTTATTATTTATTTATTTATTTTTTTGGCCTTTGGTCCAAGCAGAGACAAGTTCGTGTACTTTATCATCATCAATACCCAGTTTCCTTTTTTTTCAAGGGGTGGGGAGGCTTTAGTGCCAGGGATAGAAAAAGCAAGCAGAATGTAAAGACAGAGTACCCAGTGAAATGGGTCACATACACAATCACTCCCCCTTTCAAGACATATACAAAAGGGAAATGTGCCATCTCAAGGCAGTGAACACACTCACTTGGTAAGTTGCCTGGGAAATTGAATGAGGAAATTGATCCCTCTGCTGTCACCTCCTGAGAGCATTGCCGAACGCTGTCTGAGGTAAGGAGAAAAATATGTATAATACAGTATTGTTTATATCCATCTTTAGTCCTCTTTAACCCCCCTCCCGCACCTCATGCGTTTCTTGTCTAGTACACGCCTTTTTCCCCATACTGTACATAACTCAAGTTCGAGTCTGACCCTCCCATTTCCCTTTAACTATAACTATCCCTTTACCACCATCAAACTCACCCTCATGCCAAAAAGTTTTTCGTGCTAATCCCATTGAAATGAAAAATAATATTTATCTTTTGATCATCATTTTTTAACTATGAAGTATGACTCAACAAGACAATCATTTTAGTACAAAATCATGCCTATTAACCCTTAATTCGTGGCTGTACAGAAATTTCGACACTAGAAACAAGTCTGGAGCACTGAGGGTGTAGTATTCATTCGACAGCACAGTTTTAAATTTGCGCCATCCCTAACAGGCTAGTTTCGGCCTGGCAACAGTGAGGGTGAGAGCCAAGGGACTTGCCACAGCCCAGCCAGCTACCACCAGTCAGTTTTACTCGAACAGTGAGAGTGGAAGGACATAATTATTTTCATCACTCCTCTTTTCCTGTAATTACCATATATGTACGTAAAAATGACAGTGACATTATATTTCATATTAATATGATTCTGACATGTTTTATAACAAAATTAGGGAGTGTAAATGTACTTAGATATGTAAATAGAGTGTAAAAGTGAAATTTGAGTTGATGTCAGTCTGAGCTGGCTACCCATCCTACAGATGTCAATTTAGTGTTGACAAGTACTGTACATCAGGAGACAGCTAAGGGTTTGTACTTCAATATCCTGTAGCATTTATTTATGTAGTGTGAGTGGTTTACAAGCTATTAGCCATCAAATGTGTTGTTTACATAGTGACCGCGAGTGTGGGAGTGATGCCCAGGAGAGAGCTGCCATGATAGATAATGCCCACAGCCTAGTGGTTAATGTCATGTAAATTTTGGCAAAATAGCTTGAGTTTCTAGACAGTGTTCCTACACCATACACATATACTCTACAGTCAGTCGAAAATCTTGAATGACACTGAGCCACTTGCATGAATCTTAGGAACCCACTTCACTGTGAACCATGAACCTGTGATGTGTGAAACTGAAACATTTAGTACATTTGACACCATATAAAGGCCACAAAGTAAACAAAAACTGTGTTGCCACATGTCCCCAAACTCACCGGACACTGTGCTCATTACTAGTGGAGGCAACAGTACATATTCTCATATATCCAAGTAGTAAAGTGTATACATACATGTCACTCGTTCCCAAGAAATGAGAGTCCCTAATTTTACACCCATCAAGCGACACTAACAAAGCAAGCAAGTAACACAACTTTTTCTTCAACACACATCCACACTCAGCCATTCAGGTGCTTAGTGCTAGTTCCCATTCTCATAGATATAACAATAACCCTCCAGCAATTTTTTTTAGGGATTTTACCCAGCTCACTGAGTCGACCTAACATGAACTTACCCGTACTCACTAATATTTGTTCACCTTTAGATTTCATAATGGCCAATATTTATGTGAAATTTTATCAGAATACCTCAGTACTTTATAGAGATAGGGCTATCTTGTTCACTAACTAACCAAGTAATTAACAAACAAATATGAGTGATCATAATTATAACCTTCTGCAGACTATTTGTGATGGTAATATGAAATATAATTTGTTGTAAATGAGGCAGAGAGAAGATGCGAATGCTGAAAGAGGAGAGGGTAAGTCAGAAAACTAGGAAGGTAAGAATGAAAGAAAGACCATGGTCCGTTCTTATAAAATTCAAGGTTCATCCCAAGCTAAAATTTTGTTTGTTAACATCTACAGTATTTATGGCAAGAACTATAATCCATTACCATAACATTGGCTCATACTTCAAGAACAGGAAAATTCTTCACTGCTTAAAAATGAACCTGAAGCACTTTGGGGAGGTCGCTAATGCAAACATACAAACAAATGAGAATTCTGAGAGGTTTTATGAATACCATCCCAGGTAGAATTAAAGGTGTTTGACGAGGCTAACCATAGTATCCCTCGGTGACAGTATTGCAGTTAGCACCCTCAGTTCCTCTTGGACACACACAGACACAGTTGGATCCAATGTAACCATAGTTTTGGCAAGGGTCTATTGTTATGTTACATGTATTCAGCCACTGATCTGTGAATGAAAACAGTCTCTTGTTAACAAAGTACACACTTGGTATTAAACTATAAGCAGTTAATAACATTAACATTTTCCCAGCCAATGATCAGAGCATTATAACCCAATGAAGGGCCCCAGTTCAGGTGTCTGTTTCATATGCCTGCAACTGTACACCTGCTCAAAGTACTGTACAGTACTCAGACTTGTGGATCTTCAAGGATGAGATAGTTTTGATCACACTGGACCTCTATTTCCTCAGTGACACCTTTTACATTCCTCTCCTGTTAGACAAGCCCTACAAGACCATTCCCTGTGTTGGTGTTGGTTACTTACTAGTCTGGTAGTGCTATATTCTTTTACTAATGCTAAGTGGATCATCTGAAATTCCATCCTATCTATGTTTTTTTTCAAACTGACTGCAGCCTGCCATTGTATACTCCAGAGTGTACTCCTCATTTTAATGCTTCACAAAAGTAAGACCTGGTTGTTTACATCTTATGATATGCCCTCTAGATTTTAAGGGGAGATTTTCTTTTTGGTAAATTGGAAGGTTTCCGATTCCTTCACACTATACCACAGAACAGATATCCTATTAGCACCATTTAGGGAGTGTTTTCTTGCCTAGTTTGGAGGAATCAGAGATTATCCAATTCATCAACAAAAGAATCTCCCCTCAACGAAAGCACCAGTGTAGCAACAATTAGTCCGTGGTCAGTTGCAAGAACTCAGCACTTGTATAAAACCTACTCTAATGGAATACTAAGTTCAGCAGTGTTCCTCTGATATCAAGACCCTACATGCCTCAACTTCCTTTATATTGCCAAGTCAAAGAATAAATGCCCATAAGGGTTCCATCATATTAATTGTCATCCAAAATTATAAGTGTTTCAAGAATGGCACTGTTCTATTATTGAGTCTAGTGTGTCACAGATCATTCTCCTTTTTCAAGTACAGTCATGTCAATAGGAGTGTAGACTGTCACTAGCAAGATGAAGCCCAGAGTGTTCTTCAACCTCACATAGAGTACACTTGTTAGCAGGAATAACTTTTGTAATGGGGAAATATTTTTAAATACTATAAGATACTGCCCCAGACTGCTGCAGCCAATTCAGTAATAGGTGTAAAGGGCCCCATACACACTCAGAGGCACTGAGTTAAAACACTGCACAAACTGGCTTGCAGAGTGCAGTTTGTGCAGTGTGTGGGGATATTGTAGTTTGCGGAACTGTATGGGCCACAAACTGCACAGTACAGTCGGCAAAAAAAGTTTCGTTACCACCCCTACGTTAATTTTAACATGGGTAGCCGGTGTTGGGTTGGTACTCTGCCTACTTGGCTGCTAAGCCTTATCATCCGAGACTGATATCGTCTTTGCCGGGCTGGACAGTACGGGCGGCGGAGGCATTGGCGGCACAGAGCTATAAACATAGAGCTCGCCACCCCCCCCCTGGCGTGTCGCCACCGGAAGTGGGTTGGCGGCCATGACAGATAGCCCATCCCCTCAACCCGCCAGCCTGCCAGCTGGTAGCTTATGCCAGGGTAAGATATTATTTCATTTATTCGGTCTTTTATTGATGATATGGTATATTAACTACATTATAGTGACTCACAATATATGATTAAGTATTTCTTTAACCGATATATCAGTGAATGGCTGATTAAATATAAATTAAATATAAAAATGGGCTATTCAAAATGGCCGCCGACTTGTGACACTCCTCCCCTATCTAATAACACAGGGTTAAACACTCTAGGTTTGTAGCTCTGTGATTGGCGGTCTGCCTTTGGATGTCGTCACTCATCAGTAGCCTAGTAGCTTTCAACGAAATAGGACAGGTGCTCGTTGCTCTTATGCACTGCTATGCCAGCTTAATAAACTTACATTATACCTGTGAAATTCTTACTCTGATGTAATGTTTTGACCATAAAATAAAACCGCCATTTAGTTCCATCCATGGAAGTGGCAAGTGCTTGGCTGAGCGTGTGTAGACGGTGAATGACGGCCACACACAGCCTATACCCTACACAGGCCCCAATGGCGATAATATGTGGGCTGCGGCCCGTGGCAGTCACAAACATTGCACTCTGTTTCTTTATATCAAAAGTTTAACTAATTTTAAATTAAATTTTGAATGTTCAAAAACTCTTACTATTTAACTATTCATTATTAAACATAAGGAAATGAGTGAGTATTTTAGAACAAGAATAACCGTGAAATACCCAGAAAAAGTAGCACGTCATTCCTACTCCCCTGCCCAATAGACACTGAAGAGCACATGGGTTGACGGAGGTATATATAAGACACTCGCGTCACGCCAGGCCTACCACCATTACATCACAGTGTTAAAAGGATGGTAACGAAACTTTTTTTGCCGACTGTACAAGCCAGTGTGTGCAGTGTTTTAGCTCAGTGCCACTTAGCATGTATGAGGGCCTTAACCCACACTACTCATGTCACTACTGGCAAATTACCTCACCACAAAGAGAGCCACAATGCCAATCATCAAGCTACCCAGCTAACTGAATAATAAAGACTGTTGACCGAGGATATTCCAGGAACACAAATTAAAAGCATGCTGGAGGTTAGGCCCAGCTCTGGTCCTCTGGCTGCACATTTCACATTGATAGTGCAAACCTCCAAGGAGGTGCAGTAGGCACCAGGGGAGTGACAGGAGGGGCACCATTGACCATTATCTCCATTTAAGAGATACCAAAGGCTCTGCTTTCCATCCTTTACTGGGGGTGTGAGAGCATGCCAGGATCAATGCCCTCACTAAGTCCACACATGTGTCATAGCATTCCAAGGCTAAGGTTGCCTATTCCAAAGTAATCTCATAATTCATCTTGTTGATTAGCAGAAGTGCATTAATTCCTATGGCTGATGTTGTATAGGTCACATGATTACCACCTAGTGCAGTGGTTCTTAACCAGGGGTGCTCGCACCCCTAGGTGGTGCGAGGCCAGTTCCTAGGGGGTGCGAGGATAGGCATAATTAAAGCAAATTATATTTTTATATACACATGTTATTTTTTTCTGCAAAAAAAAATAATCTTTTTGCTACAGCAGTGTTTTGAGCTAGAGAAAAACCTACACCTAATTTCCTAATGAAGTGCCAACGTTGCAACAGACTCGAGTAAATGTGTATGTGATTTGGAGGGACGAGGGAGGGAGGACACATATAGGTGACACAGAGGGAGGGAGGACACGTATAGGTGACACAGAGGGAGGGAGGACACGTAGGTGACACAGAGGGAGGGAGGTTATCGTCACCACCCTCCCGCACCATTAACACGCAGACCTCTGTTTGAGTGATTTATGGTTTCCCTGTTTTAATAACTTTTTCTTATTGATACATATACAGTAGGGTGGAGGATTGGTTGTGAATCATTTCTGATTTTGCTTTCTTCACATGTATTTAAATGGTCGGTTTATATAACATAAATCATTACTGTAGCGGTGTAGCCATTACAATACTTTCATGGAATGTATTGTGATGGCTACAAATGTACTTATTAAAACCACGTATTTCAGTTTTAGCATTTTTTTTTTTTTTTTTCAGCAATAGAGGGGTGCGAGAACTGACTGCTGATTTGAAAGGGGTGCATATATTGAAAAAGGTTAAGAACCACTGACCTAGTGTAACTGAATTTGAAGTTTGTGTTTCATTACTCTTATTAGTTACCTTTTACATAGCACTTTGTTGGGGTATATAGTCAGTGATAGATGACTGGGTGCCCCTACCTACCAGGATAGACAAATACATTATAATCATTAAAAAAATGAGAATGTGGAACTAAAAATCACAAAGATGCTTTATGAATATCATTCATGGAATATTAAAAAAAAATTTCCTGTTAGTCTTCTTACCTGTACAACTATACATCCTGTTTACCAAAAGTGTGTCCATATGCGAGAGACCTGCATCTTGACCAATTAAACTCTGGTCCAATGGGTTGACAGTCAATATGGTTGGTCTCGAATCAGTACTGAAAGCCTAAAAAACTGATGTAATTATACAGTTCTTAAAGCAAACCTGTTTTAATACACACACACGCATATATATATATATATACCGTATATATACAACAGTAGAGGAATTATTGCATATGAACATTATCCATTTTCATGCAACAGGGTGTGATTATCCCCTATTCAAAAGTTATCATACAATTACAAGTTTTGAAGTGTGTAATTTTTTCATAATCTATATACAGTACATACCATACTGTACATTCGACGAAAAAAGTATTAGAACCCCCTTATGGATAATTATATTTAATTTCACAATAAGGATGGTTCCAATACTTTATTTGCCGTCTGTACATTATTAAGAACTCAGATTAATTACATATACCGGTAACGATATTTATCCAATAAGAGCCTAGAATTTGACATATGAATAACGATGATCTTACATAGGTGCTGTAATGCATGTCTGAGGTGAGGTCATAAGGCACACCATGGTAGTCAACATCGAGAGGGTTGACTTTTTCAAAATTTGATATGGTATCGGAATCAATGTTAGCAGTCAAGATAGTAACATAAGCATCTCTTGAGGGCCGTGATTGCTCGTGGAAAAGACCTATAGCATGACCAATCTCATGAGCCACCGTCCCCAACTGTAAAGAGATAGAAATTAGTTTATGAGTGTTTAGCAATGCTGATGTGACAAACTCTCCCTTTTAAAGGGGTAGTATACTTTGGTATACTGTATAAGAGTACCTTGATTCCTCTAAAGTATGCCAGGAAACATGACAAGATGAACAAAACTCAGTTGCTCCAAATTTACTAACACTGCACCATCCCCATGAAAAAGTTAAAGTACAGTACAGTATAGGAAACAAGAATATTTGGTGACTGTACACTTTCATCAAGGATAAGGATTCCATAATTATATTTCTCCCCAAAGTTGCTAAAGTCTACAGACAATGCCACCAATATTATATAGTACTCTCATCATTATTAACATAACCTGAAAACAATGTACAGTTAGACATATGAATTCATGGTACAGCCCAGGGGAAGAATGCCCATCTCTCTATAGTAATCAGTGACTGTTGCCTGTCACTCACTCATTATTGACATCACATGCAATGGTTTCTGCTCCCAGTATATCTTACAAGGTGTTAAGGAACTTGATATTGGGAGCAGTTGAGCATCTGCCACCAGGACTGTATCACAAATTCATGTGTCCAACTCTACCTGTAGCATTTAAACTGTGTTTGTACAATAATGTACTGTAAAGGTTCACTGTAAGGCAATGTCAAAATATCCTGGATCTATCTCAAAATCTAATAACTTGTTGATGGTGACTAAAACACTTTGGGTAAAACATTAATTAACAATCCACACAAATCCTACAAACAAACAGACAGACAAACAAACCAAACCCATCACATGACCTCCTTGGCAGTGTTATTAAGGGGAGATTCTCTTGTTGGTGAATTGGAAGATCTCTAATTCCTCCAAACTATGCCATTAAACATATCCCCTATTATTACCATTGAGAGCATTTGTTTTCTGGTATAGTTAGGAAAAATCAGTAACCTTCCAATTTACCAACAAGACAATCTTCCCTGTTGGTAAAATCTTCCCTCAGGGTCTTTCATATGTATCAGTACTTGGAGGGACCTTCATTACCATCATTCAATTTTCACTGCCACTAATATCATAATTAAACTAGCCAAGTGTTCCGGCACTTTGTGGAGTTTATTCTACATGACAACATTACTGGCACTCGTATAAAATATGTGTGTGTGCATCGGTTGTTTTGGCCACTATAGGCATACTGTACAGTCACGATCAAAATTCCCAAGTTGGGTGAATGAAATTGAGCCATCTTTGTGAACCTTATGAACCAATATTACAGAGATCAACAGCTATATAATCGCATCATTTATCAAGGCCGTTTCATTGGAAGGTGTTTTAGGACTATTGACTATGACAGTCTATGTACATAAAAGATATGTCTGCAGACCAACAGGAGTATGAATTTCACTTTGTTTTAAAAATGTTTCATTTTTCAGTAATTACTTTAAAATGTTATTTTTGGATGACATTAAAATATTATTGCAGATGCATGTTCCTCATGCTCCAGAGAACAAGATATTATATAGATAATTCGATATTCACGGAAAAATGATTAAGGAAATTCGAGCCTGAAACGTTCCTTGTCATTTCTTTTTATACTTTGTGTATGTGCATTGGTCTCTTTGGTATTAAAATCTTCCCAGTCATAAGGATTCCAAATATGGTATGTAGGTTAAGGCCAGAAAAAAATGAAAATTGAGAGAGTAAACAAAGAGACAGACAGAACGTACCCTGTATATAGTAGATAAATGTTTGTAATTTAACATTCTACTTATCAATGCAGTTCTACTGTTATCCATGTTACAACCTATGCTCTTTCAAACCTAGGGCATCCCAAACAAAACTGGACATGATTTGGGACCTATTTTTCAATCTACAGCCGAATCTCTCAATTATCCGGCGTATAGTAGCCAAGACCGCGTCGGATAATGTCGAAAGAGGGATAATGCATCACTACCCCCCCCCCCGTAGCTCCTTCCGGCTCGCACAATGCTAATAACATTAATAATACATATTAAAACATAAGAATACTGTTAATAATACATAATAATACTGCACATTAATACTGTAATACAGTCATAGTCTTCACTGTACCGTTTAGTGGACCAGCCATCGTCCATTTTTTTTTAGGATCTCGTGCGCCGGATAATGTCGCATGACGGATAGCACGACGACGGATAATTGAGAGATTACTGTGACTACATTATGCGGGCTTTTTGCCCTTAGTTTTCACCTTGCTCATTATACTGTACAAATAAATCAAATTTACTTACCGACTCACAGCCATTGCCAATGGAGACATCTTGACCACTAAGAAATTTTGTAAACAAGCCAAGGTATCCTATATAGGAATAGCATCCACTTAGCCTTTTGAATAAAAGTTGAGGTGAATCGTAGCTGGACGATTGTTCTGTGAACCTGATACATGTTTTTTCTTCAATGTGAGCGATACCAGCTTTTACTGCAACAGCATTAACATCACCTGTGGTAGTATGTACAGTTCAAAGCATACTGTATACTATTTCTCAAGTGTTAAAATAGTTTTATTTGTTTTTCCAGACTGATACATACCAAACTATACAAGGATCAGTCAGACAGATGAGTGGAAGGGTACAGTACAGTATTGAATATTTCAAGATAGCAACTTTGTTTACACACTGAAGTAAACATGAGGCCCTCCAAATTATAAACCTTTAATTCGCGTGTGTAGTAAAATTTTGACACTAGCAACAAGTCTGGAGCACCGTGGGTGTAGCATTCATTCAACAGCCCAGTTTTTTTATTTGAACGGTCACTAATAAGCTAATTCTTTATTGGTAACACTGTGGGGTGCAGCCAGGGACTTGGCCACAGCCATCTTACCCACCACCACGAACAGTGAGGGTAGAAGGACATATTTTCATCACTCCTCTTTTCCTGTAATTACCATATATGTATGTAAAAATGACAGTGATATTATATTTCAGATTGTTATGTTGAAAAATGTGATTCTGACATGTTTTATAATGAAACTAGAGTGTGAAAATGTACTTAGATATGTAAATACTGTATAGTGTAAATCAGGGATGCACAACCGGCGGCCCACGGGCCGCATGTGGCCCTCAAGCAACCCTCTGGTGGCCCTTAGTAGGTAATAAATGGTAAAAAGTAACAACAACAAAGTTTTAACCGAACATAAAGAAGCTTGTCTATGAATCACAGTGTCAAAAATTGCATTAAGAAGACTGTGTCATGTATGCCAGGTAAGGATTAATCATAGTTTTGTAATGTAATGGATTAAGTCATTAAGTACTATATTTTTACCATTAACCCTTAAAGGCATACATTATTGGACACACCTAGAATAGCATATGTTGAGTGTGACAGACTCCTATTAAGAAAAATCACAACACAAAGTTGTAATCAATTTTAATTGCTTTTCAGACCATGAAAAGAAAGATTAACTCCTCTACTTTAGTATCAATCACTTACTTAAGTAATTATGCAAAAATATATATTCTTAATGGGGGACTAAAGAAAGTAAACAAAATAAATGAAAAAAAATGCAATTTCTTGACAAAAAATCATAACTAGGCCACTAATAGGAATTAAGCTCTGAAATTTCGTATGGTGCTTCTCAGGTCCCATAGCTGTGTATTGCATGTGTTAACCTAATTTACCCATTTAAAAATAATGAAAATAATTAGTTATACCTTTACAGCATATGTGAGTCTGATGGACTCCTTACGCAATTTATCTCCCACCATGGGAGAGCGAGCTGGCGCACACACCTTTCCATAGCCAGGCCTAGCCAAAGACTGCACATAGCTGGGGTGCCTGGGTGGCATCTTCAAAAGTAGTCAAGCCACAACATGTTAAGCCACTTCCATATCCTGATAGGGGGTGCAAATGCCTTTGAGGGTTAAGCACCTAAAATTTCTACATTTTTGCTTAACATAAATCTTGCGGCCCTCAGTGAGTTTTAAGTTTGATCATGTGGCCCGAAGAACCCAAAAGGTTGTGCATCCCTGGTGTAAATAGAGTGTAAAAGTGAATTTTTAGTTGAGATTATTCTGAGGGGGCTACCCATCCTACAGATGTCACTTTAGTATTGACAAGTATATATATATATATATATATATATATATATATATATATATATATATATATATATATATATATATATATATATATATATATATATATATATATATATATATATATATATATATATATATATATATATATATATATATATATATATATACACTTGTCAATACTAAAGTGACATCTGTAGGATGGGTAGCCCCCTCAGAATAATCTCAACTAAAAATTCACTTTTACACTCTATTTACACCAGGGATGCAATATATATATATATATATATATATATACTTGTCAATATGGACAGCTGCGGCTAGTGGCGTGGAAGGGTCTCCAGTCTGCCCTGTGGGGGGTAGGAAAGGGGAAGAATGCTTGAGAGTAGTAGCAATGAATGTGAATGGAATGGTGAATGAGGTGAAAAGGAGAGAGATTGTGGAGTGTGTCAGAAGAAGCAAGATAGATGTATGTGGAGTATCAGAAACGCATATGAAAGGATGGGGGGTGGAAGAGTGTAGGAATGGAGGGAAGAGTGTGTTGTGGGAAGGAATGGAAGGAGGCGTGACATGGACTGGTATGGATGAAAAGTGTAAAGGGAGAGGAAAGGAAGGGTGTGCATTGTTGGTTTCTGGGAGGGTGTGGAAGGGAATGGACGGACATGGAAGGAAGGGAACAAGGATAGTATGGATGACAAGCAAGATTGGGATAGTGAAATATGCATGGGTCTGCGCGCATGCACCAGTGAACGCGCAGACCAAGGTAGGAAAAAGGAAAATGAAAGAGTTTTGGGATGGGTTAAATGAATGTCTGAGAAGTTTTGAGAGAGGGAGGAGGGTTGTGCTTGTGGGAGACATGAATGGGAAGGTAGGGAATGAAAGAATAGGAAATGTAGTTGGCAAGTGGGGTGTGAATGGAATAAATGAGAATGGTGAGTGCCTGGTGGATGTGTGTGCCGAAGCGGGGTTGTTCCTCGCCAACACCTGCTTCGAGCACAGACTGATCCACAGGTATACATGGAAGAGGAGGGATGAAAGGGGAGAGCAAATGAGTTTGATAGATTATATAGCTGTGGATGAAAGGATAAGAAAAGATGTGATGGATGCTAGAGTGGTGAGAGGAATGTTCCAGTGCTCTGACCACTATGCGGTGTTGGCAAGGATTAGAGTCAGGGCAAAATGGGAGTATGGCAGGAAGGATAGAGGGGGGAACAAGAGGGAGGTGGCAAGCGGAAGATTGAATGAAAGTGAGTACAGAGAGGTATATAAGAGGAGGGTGGGTGAGGTGCTGGAGGATGCAATGCTGAGTATGGGGGAGGGAGTGGGAGTGAATGAGGTGTACGAAAGGTTTAAGACAATAGTGATGAGAACAGCAGCAGAGGTAGTGGGATGCAAGTCACTGAAGAGGGGAAAGAAAGGGAGTGCTTGGTGGTCAGATGAAGTGAAGGATGCAATAGCGAAGAAAAGGAAGGCATATAGGAGAACACTACAGAGGAATGTGTCAGAGGAAGTGAAAGAGAGGAGGAAGAGAGAATATAATGTTTTTAAGAGACAAGTGAAGAGGATGGTGAGTGAGAGTAAAAGGAGAGTGGATGAGGAGTTTGGTAGGAAATTGAGTGAGAAGTTTAAAGAAAATAAGAAATTATTCTGGAAGGAGGTTAAAAGAGAAAGAGGAGAAGGAAAGTCTGGTAGCGTGAGAATGAAGAGAGAGGGTGGAGTTACTGGAGTAGAAGTGAGGAAGTGAAAGAAGTGTGGAAGAGACATTTTGATGGTCTGATGAATGGGGGGCACGGGAGGGGAGGCGGTGGTGACATGCATGGGGATAGAGGCAGGTGGTAGACGACAGGGTGTATAGGGAGAACTGGAAAGGGAAGAGGTTAGGAAAGCAATAGGAAAGTTGAAGATGGGAAAGGCACCGGGGGTGGATGGGATAATTGCTGAAATGTTAAAGTGTGGGGGGGAGGTAGTGGTGGAGTGGATGTTGCTTATATGTACATTGGTTTGGAGGCAGGGAGAGGTGCCAGAGGATTGGAAGAGAGCCATAATTGTACCTTTGTATAAGGGGAAGGGAAGTAAGGAGGAGTGTGGTAGCTATAGGGGAATAAGCCTTCTTAGTGTACCGGGGAAGGTTTACGGGAAGGTTATTACGGAAAGACTGATTGAAGTAACAGGGAATAAAGTTAGTGAGGAGCAGGGAGGGTTCAGAAAGGGTAGAGGATGTGTGGACCAAATATTTGCATTAAAATCAATAGTGGAGAAATATATTGGGAAAGGTAAGAAGTTGTATGCTGCCTTCATGGACTTGGAGAAGGCATACGATAGGGTTGATAGGAAAGCTATGACAGAGGTGTTGAGAATTTATGGTGTTGGGGGGCCTTTGCTGAAAGGCATTGAGGCTTTTTATGCAGATGCAAAAGCATGTGTACGGGTAGAGGGTGATCTAAGTGAGAATTTTAATATTAGTGTAGGGCTGAGACAGGGATGTCTTATGTCACCATGGTTGTTCAATATATATATGGATGGTTGTATGAGAGAGGTGAAAGCCAAAGTGAATGGTCTGGGGGTGAAGTTGAAGCTGAATGAAGCAAATTGGTCCCTGGTGGCAAGTTTGTTTGCGGATGACACTGTGCTGATGGCTGAGAATGAAAGGAATTTACAGAGAGTGGTAGACGAATTTCAGTCTGTGTGTAAACGAAGGAAACTGAAGGTGAATGTGGGTAAAAGTAAAGTGATGGTATTTGAAAGAGCAGAAACTAAAGTGATTGACTTTGCTACACCTTACAGAGTGGCTGTACCAACTGGGACAAAGTGTGAGATAACTCTGAGGGGTGAGAGGATGGAGGAAGTGAAGATGTTTAAGTACCTGGGTACAGTTATGTGTAAACATGGAAGTATGGAAAGAGAAATTAGGGAGAGAGCAGTGAAGGGTAGACAGGTCATAGGATCACTGGGGAGGATTATGAAGGGTAGAAGTGTGAGTATGGAAGTGAAAAGGGGACTACGAAATAGTATAATCCTGCCAACACTGACATATGCGTCGGAGACATGGACATGGAGTAGGGCGCATCAGTCTAGAATAGGTGCTGTGGAAATGAGTTACTTGAGAGGAGCATGTGGACTTACTAGATGGGATGGAGAAAGTAATGAGAGTGTGTATGAGAGATGTGGTATGAGTGAGAAGGCAATTGGCATTGAGTGTGGAGTGGTTGAGAGAGTGAAACGTGATACATTGAGGTGGTTTGGACATGTAGAGAGAATGCAAGGTGAGGAGTTTGTAAAGAAGGTGTATGGAAGTGAAGTTGTGGGACCTGGTGTGAGAGGCAGACCTCCGGTCAGATGGCAGAACAGAGTGGAAGAGTATGTAAGTGAGAGAAACGTGAGGGGTAGAGGAGGGCTTGAACAAGTAAGGAGGGAGTGTTGGAACAGGGAGAACTGGAGACACTTCTGCCGTGGCCACCCCCTTGGGGGGAGTTCCCGGAGGGAACGAGGCGTCAGAGCTATAGATAGATAGATAGATAGATACTTGTCAACACTAAAGTGACATCTGTAGGATGGGTAGCCAGCTCACAATGATCTCAACTCAAAATTCACTTTTACACTCTATTTACACTACAGTATTTACATATCTAAGTACATTTTCACACTCTAGTTTCATTACAAAACATGTCTATCACATTTTTCAACACAACAATATGATATATAATGTCACTGTCATTTTTACGTACATATATGGTAATTACAGGAAAAGAAAGAGTGATGAAAATATGTCCTTCCACCCTCACAGTTCAAGCAAGACTGACTGGTGGTGGGTGAGATGGCTGTGGGAGCCGCTTGGCTGCCAGCCACAGTGTTACTACCTCGAAACTAGCTTGCTAGGGACCACGCAAATTTAAAAACTGTCCTGTCAAATGAATGCTACATCCGCGGTGCTCAAGACTTGTTGCTAAGTGTTGAAATTTTATTACACCCAGGAATTAAGGGTTAAGGGGAGATTCTATTCCTACTGATTCCTTCAAATTATGTCACAAAAACAAATCCTTCATTAAAATAACATTAACAGGAAGAAATACCAGTAAGACAATACTGGGGACAGGCAGTCTGGGGGGGGGGGGGGGTACCAGGGGGGAGAGGTACCAGTAAGACAGTACTGGATACAGGCAGTCTGGGGGAGGGAGAAGTGTGTATATGTGTGTGTGTGTGTGTGTGTGTGTGTAGCATATCTATCCAGTATTATTGGTATAATGCATACTGGAAGGGGACCCATGCTAGCTTCACTAATTGTGTACTGGGACCATAGGAGGGAGGCTTGGGTCCTGCTGCTGATCAGTGATGTGATATGTCAAAAATAAAATAGTGCTTACATAAAGGAAATTATACCTCCCATTCACCAATACCCCATGTACTGCCCCGGACAGATATCTCTGGACTAGATTTCATTGTATAAAGTAAAATGTGCTCTGAGTGGCCCTATGGTGAATGAAACGGGGATCTTGATTGGCCGAGCCCAGTCGAATATTACGTTAAGAAACAAACGTTTTAATTTTTCCTATTAGCACTGAGATTAGAGGATTACAATGCTACCTTTACAAATGAAAATGTCATATAAAGCATATATATATAAAACGAGAAATGGAAGATGATATTTACTATTTATATAAAATCAAACAGACAAAAGGAAATATGGCAAAACTCGATGAAACAAGAGTGTGGAACCTCGGCATAGAGTAATCCCATCTCTAAATGGATTTATTTCTTACTATTTCTATGCATAATATGTAATGTTGAAAAAATGGTAATGAGCTTTATTATTGGGAGTATATACAAATTTCTTGTCCCTGGTTTGATAGGATTGATTGATTCATTGATTGATATTAGGCGCCGCAACAGCGAGGTCATATAGTGCCAGAAAAAGGTGATAGAGGTGAGACAGCAAGCAGGAAGGAAATAGAAAGAAAAAAGGGAAAGTTGAAGAACTAAAAGCTAGTGGCTGCCCTGGTTTGATAAAGATGATCAGTTAAAAGGTAATTTGTATTATGCTATAGATATTATAACATTATTGGGCAAGAGCAGAAGAATGGGTTAATGTTTTCAAATTACTGTAATATCTGTTTTATCATCCGAGTCGATACATAAATAAGATATTAATACTTATTGATTTACCTCTAACGTAGAGAAACAAAACATTATTATTAAATTAATGTATTATCAGGTAAAGGTCAGCCAGGTAGTCAGTGTTATCAGAGCCTGGTGCGGCTGTAAATATTGACACCAATTAGCTGAATAATCTTATCAAATTATTTTCACATAAGGTCAACTCCCCATCTGTAATGATCTTCCCTACATTGCTACGCATGAAAACGGCTATAGAATGTCAGAACCCCACAGTGGCACGATTCAAACCCAGACAACTCTGAGAGTCAAAGCTAGACAGAAACTGACAGAAGATTCCCTTATCACAAACCTCAGTTTGACCACAGGACCACTCAGAACTCATTTACTTTCTACAATGAAATCTAGTCCAGAGATATCTGTCTGAGGTGGTACAGCTGAGGACTTAAGTTTCAATCCACATAGGCTATAGATAACTCAAATAACTTGCTGACTAATGTTTTCACATTCTCATATGATGTTATTGTTTTGAATAGTAAGTGAGTAGCTGCTTGTAGTAATTATTAGATGGTACTTAACCTACTTTTTTTTATATATATATTAAAAGAAGATGAGGACCAAAAGCTGGAAGCATGCTAATCGTCCTTATCTATAAAAATACAGAAGTAGTCCAAAATAATGTCCAATTTTGTAAAGTTTCTCAGCTAATGAACAGATGGAATGAAGCTTTCAAATGATTAGCCTACAGGAGTCACCCCAATATGGATGACTGTTATTGTCCATGACTGTACATATACATACATACCTATTAGCTGGTAAGGCACTGTGTTGTTGGGCCAGCGATAATAGGTATCCTTTAATCCCCTCACTCGACCTTCAATAATGTCCTTCTGGAATGGTGCAAGTATCATATCGTGCTGGTACAGATCTCCCCAAGGTTGGTGGATTGGTGTCAGTTCATGTGCAGGCTGCTTCTGATTGGTTAGAGATTAATGGTGTCAGTTCATGTGCTGGCTGCTTCTGATTGGTTAGATATTAAGGGGAGAATCTCTTGTTGGTGAATTTAAGGAATACTGATTCCTCCAAAGTATGCCAGGAAACAGACGACCTTACTGTTACTAATATGGGATCTGTTTCATGGCACAGTTTGGAGGAATCAGAGACCTTCCAATTTACCAACAAGAGAATCTCCCCTTATTGTCGTCATCAAATTTAGTCATCACGAATCTATCCAATCATTTCCAATGCCTTCTTTGAATACTTATACTTCTATATTAAGGAGATAATACTCTTTTGGTGCATGAGAGCGCCTTGATTCCTCCAAAGTACTGGTTAGTCAGGAAATAGGATGAGTTGAACAAGAATAATGGTGTCCTGTTGTTGTCTGGAATAGTTTGGAGGAATAATCAGTTGCTCCATCTACCTCCTTCATTGTGTCCTTGTCCTTGAGAATTGTACACACACACACACACACACACACACACACACACACACACACACACACATACATGCACACACACACATACATGCACACACACCCAGACACCCACACACGCACGATCTCTTTACCAAGCATAGAATAGGATGTGTCTGTACACAATGGGCTGTGTGCAGGAACATTGATGGTGTTGACAATGGTGTGGTACCACTACAATGACTCCATAGACATACTACAGAGTCATCGAACCTGTACCACACCATCAATGTTCTTGCATACACCCCAACGTCTCATCCTACACTATGCTCAAAGAAGAGCCGTTTCAGGTATGTCTGTTTCAAAATAGCACACCATCATCTACAGCACACCATGAATATTCTTACATATGACCCCATCCACCAACTCATCATGGTAACTGGGAATAGTGAGTACAATAATATTAAGGGGGTAATACTGTACTCTATTGGTACAATAGAGTGCCTTAAGCCCTCCAAAGTATGCCAGGAAACAGGACCAGATGAACAAAAATAATGTTGGCCTGTTGTTGCTTGGAATAAGCTTGGGGGAATCAGTTACTCCACATTTACCACCAAAACTGTACTATCAAACACACACATAAACAAAGTCAGTCAGTACTTACTGGTAAACGGTTTCTCATCTCTGGTGTAGCATCTCTTGCCTCCTGTAAACAGAAATAGCAAAGTGGTATTAAACTGGTATATAAAAAAGAAATGTACACTAGGCCCTCGATATAAGATGGTTAAATTTAGCACATACAGTATATCTTTTTGACACGGGCTCAGTAAATCACTTATATATACAATAGGCCCTTGATATAATTATGATGATTAAATTTAGCACATATATCCTTTTAACACAAGCTCAGTACATCACTTATATATATAATATAATATAACACAGGCTCAGTAAATCACTGAGTCTGTATGGTAATGAATAACAGAATCCTAAGAAAATATTTGGTGGTCTTCAATGAAGGACTGAGTGTAAAATGAAGTGGTGGATACAAGTATTTATTCATTGTATATTGAGGGTCAACAGTATAACTTGTCCCTATAACATCTGTACTGTATATCTGTATCCCCCTCATATGTTTGTACTTCGTTATTTTTTTCAGGAGATGTATTACTGTGTGTTATTTTCATTAATTTTAATCATCTGGGGGTCGATAATAAATGTGAAGCTTCATTATGGGTTTGATGAGGTGAATAGTTTGGGAACCTCTGCTTTAAATAGATCATCTCCAATAATTCTAACTTTTTATAATTGTGGGAAAGTTATTTTGTATGTTAAAGCTTATTTGGGTATTTGAACATGTCACCGACAAGATTATAAAATATATAGCAAAGATACAGATAGCAATTACAGATACCACGATATTCTAAATTCTCACCAACTTAAAAATGAACAACTAACTCTTGTCCTTCAACACTGTATTAAAACTCACAGCTATTAAAATGTTTCCCTTTATCAGAATTATTTACATGGAACAAATTAGAGAGAAGATAATTAAATATTATCCACCAAGTATACTGTCATATGTTAATACAGTAATAATAATAGTTGAAAATCACTGGAAAAAATATGAAAGAAATGAGCTGTACAGTAATATATGCAAGAATATCTGCAGTGTTAACCATGGATGGTTGTATGAGAGAGGTGAAAGCCAAAGTGAACGGTCTGGGGGTGAAGTTGAGGCTGAATGAAGCAAATTGGTCCCTGGTGGCAAGTTTGTTTGCTGATGACACTGTGCTGATGGCTGAGAATGAAAGGAATTTACAGAGAGTGGTGGACGAATTTCAGTCTGTGTGTAAACGAAGGAAACTGAAGGTGAATGTGGGTAAAAGTAAAGTGATGGTATTTGAGAGAGCAGAAACTGAAGTGATTGACTTTGCTACACCTTACCTACACCTACAATGGTTCTGTATTGTATTGTGTCTAGGGAGTCATCGTATTGGTACAGTACCACTTAAAACACCATCAATCAATGTTCTTGCATACAGACTAATATTTCATCTCCAGTAGTGTGATGATGATGATGATGATATAATAATGGTATAATGGTCATATGTAAGAACAGATGTGAAGTTGACAATGGTGTGGTATTGGTATGACTCCATAGACACACAACAAAGCCATTGTAACAGTACCACACCATCGTCAGCACCACGGAGATATGTTCTTGTATATGACCTACATAATATAATCGTATATGTACTGTACTATTTATTAATTTATCTCGCACTATTATTTTACTTTCACTTACCAACACGAAGGGAAGTAGAAGAAGCACGAGTAATTTTAACTTCATGGTGCCTGGGTGATTAGGCTATGTGAAATGAAGTGAAGTATGTCTCTACTAAATGGTTTATATACCATGTCTCTACCCTCCCCCTCCATTACCACACACACACTACCCCACCATACCTTCCCCACCCATCATACTCTCTACCCTCCACTACCACAAACTCACTCCCCCCATCACCATACCTTCCCTCATTCCTACCCCACCCACCATACTTCCCTTCCCTCTCACACTATCCTCTGTACCTCCCTTCTCTCCCTAAGAGCTGAATACCTGTTATGTATTTAACACATTTACAGGTGTTAAGTCTCAGTAGGTTTGGCTCATAAACTGTACTTAAATGGCCTCATAAAATTCCTATAAAGCTGTACATTTGTGAATATTTGAATTCCATTACTATCATAAATAAATTTTATATAAAATATATTTGTGATTATATACACTGTACTGTATAGATTTGCAACTGTGTGTGTGTACTGTATATATGTGCATGTGTGTGTTTGTGTTGTATTGTGGGTGAGGTTTTTAATTCAGTAGTGGTGTTGTGTATGGGAGAGAATTGAAGGTTGTACAGAAGTTGTGAGTGGGATGAGTGTCCGTATGCAAGAAAGTTCCTGGTGCATATGATGGCGTGGTACTGGCACAATGGCTCCATAGATAAATAACAGAGCCATCATACCAGTACCACACCATCATACCACCACAGATGTTCTTGCACATAGACTCTCATCCCACTCATAACTTTTATACAACCTTCAATTCTCTCCCATACACAACACCACTACTGTACTGAATTAAAAACCTCACCCACAATACAATACACACATGCACACTTCCCCATGAGCACCCCCGTACACAAACACACACACACACACACATATTATATAGTGTACAAAAGTTCATTCCCTAAGCCAGCCACAATACGACTGAATTCTCTGTGCATGGTTCAAATGACAAAACACAATTCTATTTTTCCTCTGTTGTATAGTGATTCAAACCACAGGTGATTCAGTTATATTGCGGCTGGCTGAGGGAAAAAACTTTGGTGTGCCATGGTAACAGTATCTATTAATCTATTTACTTATTTAGTGGTTTTCTAAGAGAACAAACCTTTGTACACCATAGTAACGGACCATTATTATATCTATTTATCTTGTGGGTGGCTGAGAGAATAAAATTCTGTACACCAATAGTAACAGCATCTATATATATACTGTATATAGTCATGGTGTGGCTGACTGAAGGAATGAACTTTTGTACATCATAGTAACAGCATCCATTAATCTATTTACTTATAATGAGGCTGAAAGAGGGAATGAATTTTTGTACACCACAGTAACAGTACTTATTTATACGGTAGTCATATTGTGGGTGGCTGAGAGAACAAACTTTTGTACACCAATAGTAACAGTATCTATTAATCTATTTAGTTTAGTAGCTGGCTGAAGGCATGAATTTTTCTACTCAACAGTAACAGTATGGTATCTATTCCACACAGTGACAGTATTATAAGGTGTGTAGATGCATGTAATAATGACATGCTAATCAGAGTGTCATTAAGTGCTTAATCATGTGTTCATATCATTAGTTATGGCATAATTTATGTCCACCTTCCAACACCTTAACCAAAGATATCAGTAAAGTGATTAATATACAATAGCCTTGTGTGATTAGCCAAGCCATGTTTGGTTTTAATAGCACTAAGGATGTTTTGTTTAACTGTGAAACGTTGGGCCATATTCAAGAACATTCATGGTGCACACTATGGTGTGGTACCTGTACAATGGCTCCACAGAAACACAATAGAGCCATCGTCAACACCACAGATGTTATTGCATATGGCCAGTTATCCCATCCCTTATTATAGTGTTTCAGTCAACAATTATGTATCTCGAAATCTCCGAGAGAAACACCATAGATGGAAAGTGTCTTAGAATGGTCCAAAATATTAGGTAATGATACTAAAATATACAATACAGTATAGTGCATGAAGTACTCCTGTAAATTTACCAAATGTACAAATAACTGAAGAAAAGAGAGATAAAAGACAGAAAGGGAGGTGAACTCATGATAATCCACAATAATAGCAACAATATAGAGTGAAATAAAGTGGAAACAATAAACAGACCTACTACAAGTTAGAGGTAACTGAGGAAACGTAAGTACAGTACATAAGTTAAGGAGGTAATTCTTTTTCGTTACATTGGAGTGCCTTGATTCCTCCAAAGTATGCCAGGAAACAGGACCAGCAAATGAACAAAAATATCGTAATGGTGTTCTGTTGCTTGCAATAATTTGAAAGATTCAGTTGCTCCAGATTTACCAACACAAAATTTCCCCCTTAATGCATATTACCTGCTGGCGGATGCTTTATAGAGAAATTTAAATGCCAGTTGGACAAGTACACAAATAAAAGGTGGCTCTTTACAACACCAAGTACTGTACACCTAACAGTTACAGTTTAATTGTATAAGGATGATGGGATTGGTGGTAGAGGTACAACACTATTATGGGTAAATATTGAATGAATTACCGTTATTGCGTACGTTTTTTCTACCTTCATTACCCACTTATATAGACCATTCTAAGACTATTTTCTTCTATGGCATTTTCTCCGCAAATGCCCCATTTCCAAGATAGGGCATACGCAAATGGGGCATTTTGAAATTAGTCTGACCTTACCTGACCTGACCTAACCTAACCTACACCGCATCAGACTACCGGGACCTAACCTGGGCAAACTACCGGAACCTAACCTGGGCAAACTACCGGGAAATAATCGTGATAAAGTACAATAAATGACTGGGGCAAAATACTGGGACCCAGCCGGATCTGGCAACACTGCTGCAAAACGGTAATTCTTTCAATAAATACCCTATTATGTCAGGCTCTAACGAATTAACCTCTAACATTAGTCTACGCTCTAGATAATTATCATCAAGTAACATAATATTATAATACTACTACATAATAATATCATCCCCGTCAAGCCTTTCAGTATATTATCCGTCAAAACATTACATTTGAAGAGTAACATCAAGATATTATGTACTCCCAAGCTTTAGGAAAACACTACATTTGGTATTATTACAGAATAACTGGGTTTTTGACTAGGATCGCGCAGTTACCACATCCGGCTAGGTCCTGGGAATTTGCCCCAGTCACTTTATGATAGTTTACACCAGTTATATCCCGGTAGTTTGCCCAGGTTAGGTCCCGGTAGTTTGCCCAGGTTAGGTCCCGGTAGTTTGCCCAGGTTAGGTCCCGGTAGTCTGATGTTGTCTAGGTTAGGTTAGGTTAGGTCAGGTCAGGTCAGGTCAGACTAATTTCCAAATTATGTTTGTAAAACGGGGCATATCTCGAAAACGGGGCATCTCCGAAAGACACACCATAGAATAAAAGTGTTTTAGAATGGTCCAAAATAGTGGGTAATGATACTAAAATACACAATATAGTGAACCCAGTTCTTCTGTAAATTTACCCTACATTTTTACATTATACTCAATAATAATAATTACTTACTCAACTCGCCATAAAAATGATGAAATACGAGACTTAATTTTGTTGTCCCCCATGGTTTTGTTTACCCAGCATCAGACAGTGTTGCCAACTTGCCTGTGTCATCCACGGAGTTTTTGGCCCATGGAGTTATTCAAAGTTGTATAAGGTCTTAATTAATCTTCTAAATTTCCCTGTAATTGCCTTCAAAATTTTCCTATTTACCCTTGAAGACGACCATACGTTTATGATATTTTGTCTGGTAAAAATAGCTTTCTCCTATGTTGTATGCCTGATATAATCCTGATATAATGAATATCTTTGTACAGTACCTGGTAACTGTACTACACCCTATTAAAATGAAGGGACTGTTTTTTATTTTACCAGAGATATAATAATAATAATAATAATAATAGTTTAAGCTCGTAGCGTACCTTGTACCATAATTTTGAGAAATTTCATTTATCAATAAATAATTATAGTAAGAAATGTTGGTAGTTGTGGTAGGTTATGTTCTAAAGGCCCGTCCATACGATGGAGCAGTGCTCGCAAACACAAGCGAGTTGTTTGCCTGTCGACGGGCTTACCGCTTGTGTTCGCGAGCACACCAGCAAACTGCCCGTGCTGGTGGTGGTTCGAATTCACCGAACACTGCGGCTACCCAGTAGTATGACGTCGATGCCACACACACCAGAGGTTTCCTATGGAGCCAAGGGGCCGTGGTTGTCAGTATTATCGCTGGCAATCGAACATGTGAAATGTATTTCGGTCCATTCTCATGTACTTTATGAAGTCATTCGTATTCCCAGCTTTTAATTCCCGTAATATTGTCACATGACTTCCCAACTGTTTTCTTTTAATTAGCCAGTCTTTACACCATTTGTCTTTCTGCACTGTGTTCTTTCTCTTCCTCATGTACACTCGATCGAAAAAGTATCGCGCATTTCCCTCGTGAATCATTTTGACTCCAAAGACGATGGCTACTGAAAACGAGCTTCTTTATCGAGAACTGTAGCGATCATTTACAGAACCATCGGACCCCACTTGCGCGATACTTTTTTGACCCAGTGTACATAGCAATTATTATGCTAAACAGCGCTATACACTTGTGTTCCTTCTTATTAGGCACCATAGTTATCGTACCGGTACACTCACGACCCAGTCGACCACCTGCTCTGGCTCCTGCCCGGCTGTGAGCCTGTGACTGGTCTGACACGTTCGTTTGGACACAAGAAGTGTGCCCGCCGCGTGCACGGTGCACAAGCGGTAAGCCCGTCAACAGGCGAAAAGCTCGCTTGTGTGGACGGGCCTTTACGATGAAAGTTTGTATATCGTATATCTATTTGTGTACTATATTATTATTATTTCATTTTATGCCTTGTAGGCTATGCCTTTACTATTTCTTATTGTCCCATTCTGCTGGGTTCCCATTTATTTGCATTGTCCCCATATTTTATAGTGGTACGGTTAGGTTAGGCTCGAGTAATATATATACTGTATATATATATATATCAGCCAGGCACTGATCTGAATTGTATTAACGTATATATTTTTTATGGGTCTACCTCATCATTTATGGAAAACATTTTTATTGTTTTCTAGTTATTTATGAATCACACTAACTGTATCCTTAATAAATTGTCCTTCCTGTTTATAAATCACACTATTTGTGTTAAAGTAGTCTTGCTTCATGCTGGTTTAGTTAGTTAGGAGGAATTAGTAGCCTTCCAATAATACCAACAAGATATAGCCTACATAAACCTGTTTATAAGGAGACAGAACCAACCATGCCAATATATTTATTTATTTATTTACATGGATATTTATGTATCAAATTTGAAAGAAAATATTTTAAACCTGCAAAAATAAATTCTGTAGTAAATCAAACCTGCTGCTGAATTCCAAATATGTAATTATACCAGATAATCCAAATATGTAATTAAATCTGAAATCCAAAATCTAATTAGGCTAAACCTGAAATCCAAAAATGTAATTAAACCGAATCTCCAAAATATAATAAACTTGAAATTCCAAAATGTAATTAAACCTGAAATTCCAAAAATGTATTTAAACCTGAAATCCATAATTATTATTAAATCTGAAATAAAAAATTGTAATTAAACCTGAAATCCAAAAATGTAATTAAACCTGAAATTAAACCTGAAAAAATATGTAATTAAACCTGAAATAAAAATTTATAATTAAACCTGAAATCCAAAAATTTAATTAAAAGTTGTAATTAAATCTGAAATCCAAAAGTGTAACTACTACACACCTGAAAATGCAAATCTGGTTAATCCTGAAATCTGAAAATTATAGAAACCTGAAATATAAACTTTGAAAATGCTAAAAAAATAATATCTGTATATATTAAATTTATTAATCATTGTGGAAAATAAAAATATAATGGTGAATTACACCCTTAAAGAATACCAACCAAAGGTACAGTCGGCGGCAAAAGTCCTGTCGCCTCACCTGCTTCACTGAGACGCACAGTGTTCATGGACTCGAGAAATACGCATGTTTTCTACACCTAACAATCTCGAGTCTATGAGCATCGCGTGCCTCGGTGAAGCAAGTGAGGCTACAGGACTTCTGCCGCCGACTGTACAAGTAAACAAAAGTATAAGTACCCACCCTTTTGGTTCATGTAGATCAGTAGGTAGGTAGGTTGGTAGTAGATGCAATAGTGGTGGCAACAGGGTAATGGTGTCCAGATGATGGCAGTAGTAGTGGTGATAGCAGCAACAGCGATATACAAAAATATCATTAGTATATACTAGATTCACACTATTGCCTATATGGTTATTTATCTATTTACATATTTCAGTCATGACCAAGAAGATGGTGGTCAACAGCACGACTTGTGATCATAATATACCATAAAAGTGACAGACAGACAATGGGACAACATGCATTTACCTCTTCTTCGTTGTTTTCTAGCTGCTGTAGATGTCTTGTATCATCCGGGCTTGGTTTGTCGCTCATCTTGCTCTTTTCTATTCTCTCCTTCCGTCCCTCCTCCATCTGTCTGTCCCTCCTCCGTCTGTCTGGCCCTCCTCCATCCACACACACACACACACACACCTGGGCTGGAAGGGAATACAAGGTGTGGCATGGAAAGCCTCCCATGCTCCACCCTGCATTAATTAAGGCCTATCTACCTACCTAATCTGCAGCTATATATTCATCAATATATTCATAAATATCATCATCAATATATATTATCAGTCAATACAAACATGTAAGATACACCTTGGTTCCTGTGCTCTGGTAATGGTTGTATCCTCTTGGTCGTCCCGTGTTCTTCTTCATGCTGTCGTCCTCTTCTTTTCTCTCTGGGGTCGGTCTCTTGTTACCCTCTTGCTCCTCCTCTTCTTCATGGGGTCATCCTCTTGGTCGCCATCACCGGGCACCCTGGGCTGGAAGAGAATGCAGGGTGATGCACATGTAACATCTTGTGCCTCACCCTGCCTTAAGCCCTGTCTACTTAATTTTATATTCAGCATTATATATTCAATGTAAAATTCATATATGCATATTATAAAGTACATAAATTTATAGACACATTACTCTTAATACCTTGGTCCCTCTTCTGTGATGGCTGTCCTCTGGTCAATCTGGAAAGAAGAATACAAACATAAATTATTTGGTTCAGATTTATATGCTGTTGCTACAGTGCAAGAAAGCAAGACATGAAAATTGAAATAAACATTATAGTAACATAATATAGATAATAACTGAGGTAACACATCATTTCCAAAATTATTATAAAAGAAATGTACACAATAATATGGAAACAAGAAATGCACATATATACACATGAAAGAATGCATACATATATATCTCACATAAGAATGCATAAAAATACACAAAAATACAATTACAATTTTTCCTGTAAACACACAATAATAGAAAAGGAAAGGAAAAAAATAACAGTAAAAAATGTGTTAGAAAAATAAACGTTTACATGTAAAAAGAAACAAGAGGAATCAGGTTAGTACAGCAGCAGTATTACAGTAGCATTCTCATTGATCCAGGTTCTAGAATAGCCACAGAGTGCTTACATACTGTACTGTACTATTGTGGGGAGAAGTAACAGACACACACACAGACCTGTACATGTAGTGGGTTACAATACCTGTCCATATATATACAGATTGGTTATATATTCACAGACAGGTTAAAGATTCACAGACAGGTCAATAGATAGATCCATAGTATAGATAGGTCATAGATCCACAGCATAGATAAGTCATAAATCCAGACAGGTCAATACATCCAGACACAGGTCATGGATGATACAGTACTGTCCTTGTATCCCTGAAAGAGTGGGTTACTATTTTTCATAACAGGCTTAAAAGGCAAATAATAAAAACAGTAATAATAATAATGGATTAATCTGTTTAGCTATTGGTTGTCACACTTTTCCAGCAGTTTTTGACAATGCTATGTAAATAAAAATAATCAAATAAAAAAAAAAAGGCAATACATGTCATAATAATTAACTCCTGAATATACCGGTACTGTATGTCATCATAACTATAACACCTGTTGCACAAAACATACACTGCAATTAATACTGTACTTAGAAATAGATAATACTTGTATACACTGTAACATTGACTCATTATTATACACGAGCAAGCAGCCTGGTCTGTTTTGTAGGCTGCGGCTATTACTGTATATGTATAATAGCAGATTTGGGCTTCCGAGCTAGATCGGAACGTGTCAAACAGAATGACCGGAACGTGACCAAATGACCGGAGCGTGACCAAACGACCGGAACGTGACCAAACGACCGGAACGTGACCAAACGACTGGAGCGTGACCAAACGACCAGAGCGTGACCAAACGACCAGAGCGTGACCAAACGACCGGAGCGTGACCAAATTACCAGCACAGAACACCAGTAATGTGACACAGCTCCTGGAATGTGACATAGCGAACGGAACATGACAGAACGACCAGAAGGTAACAGAGCGACTGGAACATGACAGAACAGCCAAAGCGTTACAGTGACTGGAATGTGACAAGAGTAACTGGAATGTATGATACCAGTGTCCTTGCTGATGATTTCCCACAGTTCCACCAACCACCACCGAGGTATCTGAAAATATATGACATCATTATTTTTTATGCTCCTGTATGTACGGCCACAAGCCAAAATTAATATTCAAGTCTGCTTTGAATAGCCTGATGAAGTATTAGTTGAGCTCCAGCAATTTTGTACGAGACATGATAAGTGTTGTTATTGGGTCATTGGTATGTCAAATTATTCAAAACTTCAACAACACCTGGATATTTTTTGACCAGATAAGTATATATTATAATTGGTTCACTGGTATGTCAGATGATATACTTATGGCTCGTGTACAGGTACATACATCATAATTTATCATAAGCATATGTAGACTATGTCGTAAATACAGTATTCAGTGGAAGCTTAAGGGGTAATTTATTTTAAATGTCTCTTGTGAGTGATTGAGGGAGCTCTCTCTCTCTAGAAAAAAACAATAAAATAAAAATCCATGCTACAAAACAGATCCCCTACTCGTATGTTTAATTGGACTACTGTATTCTGCATCCTGGTATAGATTGGAGGAACCCGAGTAGCCATTCAATTCCCACACAACAGCTAAACTACCCCATAATGAAATAATATTAACATTATCTAGTCTTATCTCTCGGTTTTTCTATAATGTCAACTAAAAAAAACAAACCTGAGCCGATAAATCACCAACTGTAATATATATATATATATATATATATATATATATATATATATATATCAGGATGTAGAAGATACCAGAGTAGGCCACTAGTTATCTAATTATGGTGAGGTTCATGACGGTCTTCTGGTCCTGTATGTTGGTGAAAAGGAATAATTTATCAGGACTAAGCACGCACTCATCCCCTTGTCTCTGGGTGTGATTGGAAAATAAAATGGCAGCTAACTACAGCTGAGCACTGTGAGCAGTGTTGCCAACCCCTGGAGACTTCTTCCATTCTTCGCCCTATGGCCTATACAGAGACTGAAATTACCCTACATTTGCCTTCATTGTCCTAAGTCTTAACAATAAGTTAGGATGAAAATATTGCTCAACTACTTGGAGGTTTTATTTATACTGATATATTTTATCAACAAAAAAAGGTACTTTCTCTTTTCAGCAGGATTAAAAGAAGCCTACATTTTATCTTACTGCAAAGTAAAATTGATAGCAATCCATTATAATAATATTAAACGTATATGCCTTAACCTGTCTTTTATAGTATAATACAACCTGTTTATTAAAAATCTGCGGTAAATATTGAATGAATTACCGTTATTGCGTACGGTTTTTCTACCTTCATTACCCACTTATTTAGACCATTCAAAGACTATTTTCTTCTATGGCATTTCCTCTGCAAATGCCCCATTTCCAAAATAGGGCATATTCAAATGGGGCATTTTGAAATTAGCCTGACCTTACCTGACCTGACCTAACCTAACCTAGACCTCATCAGACTACCGGGACCTAACCTGGGCAAACTACCGTGACCTAACCTGGGCAAACTACCGGGAAATAATCGTGATAAAGTACAATAAATGACAGGGGTAAAATACTGGGACCCACCCGGATCTGGCAACACTGCTGCAAAACGGTAATTCTTTCAATAAATACCAAATCTGCTTATTAGTATAGATTAGCACATTACAATAATAGTACCATAATTAATGTGCACAGCGTACCATAATCTTGAGGAAAATATCATAATTAGGCATTACTTATTATCGTGTATGATAATTTGGGCAGGTCGGCAGCACAACCCTGGCTGGGCTCGTAGTGTCACTTTGGTTTGTTTACATTTTCACTCCACTGCCTGCTGGGCTGGTTGTCAATTAGGAAACCACATGAACTCTGCTTGGCATATTTTTCCACGTACCAACACACACACACGCACACGTATATAGTCGTACACACACACACACACGCATAGTCACTCTGCCTACTGCGGTTTAATTACATATACACACACACGTATATATACTGTACATACATACATCAAGCACCATGGTTTTTTATTTTACTAGCAAAGGTAAGGGTTTAAGGGGCAAACTTCTTTTTGGTAATTGGGGAGATTGAATCCTCCAAACTACCTCACGAAATAGATCCATTATTATTAGTAATGGTATTAGTACAGAAGTACTGCATTCACTATATTGTATATTTTAGTACCATTACCTACTATTTTGGACCATTCTAAGACACTTTTCATCAATGGTGTTTCTCTCGGAGATGCCCCGTTTTATTAGATATGCCCCATTTTCACACCCAATACAAACATGAGGGACCCGTGGAAATGTGGGGTTATTGGTGGGGGAAAACACGCATTTCACTGGTTCTGCCTTTATAATACACCTCCTACCATTATTTCCGTTGGTTATTGTGATAATCCACGTTCCTAAAGACTCGTGCAATCATGGGGGGGCGTTGGATAACGCGGGTTTCGGGTGGGGAGACAGGCTACTCCTTAAACTATTGGCTAGGGCTGCGCAGTATTACCACATCCAGCTAGGTCCTAGGAATTTGGCCCAGTCTCTTTATGATGGTTTACACCGGTTATATCCCGGTAGTTTGCCCAGTTTAGGTCTCGGTAGTCTGCTGTGATCTAGGTTAGGTCAGACTAATTTCCAAATTAACCATTTGTATTGGGAGTGAAAATGGGGCATATCTCGAAAATCTCTGAGAGAAACACCATAGATGAAAAGTGTTAGAATGGTCCAAAATAGTGGGTAATGATACTAAAATACACAATATAGTGAGCGCAGTACTTCTGTACTTTTACCTTAGTAACACTGACTTGTTTCCTGGGATAGTTTGGAGGAATCACGAGTCCTTCAATTTACAGAAAAAGAAATTCTCCCCATAAGCAATAAATATATATAAGTATATAATAATTATACTATTAGGTTTAACAGTAATAGAAGAGCCACAAAAAAGAAAGTTTCCAATTTCCTATGTTTTGGTTGTTGGTTGTTTTTTGCTTTATAAAGTCATATCCCAGTGTGACACAGTGCATTCTGACCAGGGGCAAGATACTCAAAATGCACCTTCATTGAAGGCGGCATTCGATTGAAGGCGCCTTTTGATTCAGCAGGTCAAAGTCTTTTAATACACCAGCCAATCACAACAGGCCTATCAAAGTACCCTGAGGAAATGTAAACTAATTGCAATCTAGTATTTTGAAGAGCGGTTTGAGCGGATAACAGACATTTTATGTCAGGATAAATGACCTAAGAATGATACTGTAATATAGACTGTGTAATCAATTGCCACAGAATATCTACCATGATTTCAGCATCTTGATATCTGTAATGAATAATATACTTTGCATATAAAGTAAAGTAGTTATTGGGTTGCAAGTTATGATACACAAACAAACAAAATCTATGTGTTCAGCTACTCGGACATGTACCTTCTTGAACGTATTATATAAAACCATAATATAGTAATAATGGCTGCATCAGTATGCATTGATATAACTGTGTAACCTATATACATATGAGTAAAATATTTAGGTTTGATTCCCCCCCAATGATTGCCCAAGATAGGTCCCGGTTCTCTCATTATTTGTTTTATCTTTTCAGTTGTGGATCCTCCAATAACTCTCTTTATGGGCCTTGATAAATATGAGAGTAAGTACCGGTATTATTTACATTAACTGATATATATATTAACTGTAATTAAGAGGATACTGTCTCATTAGTGAATAATAATTATTAGTAATAAAAATAACACTAATGATAATAATGCTGGTAATAATAATTTGTGTATATTTCAGATGAGGATTTAATAAAATGGGGTTGGCCAGAAGACGTGTGGTTCCATGTAGACAAAGTTTCCAGTGCACATGTGTACCTCAGACTCAACCCTGTACGTATGTGTGTGTGTGAGAGAGATTCAACTCTGTAAATAAGTAAGAGAGAGAGACTGATAATCCATGTTCTCATGTTCTATTTTATTATTGTTCAGTATTGTGTGTGTGCTTGGGTCGAGAGAGACTGTGTGTGTTTGGAATAATAATGATCATGATCATCATCAACACCCCATTTCCTTTTTCCCATGGGTGGGGAGGCTCTAGCACCAATGCAGGACCCCCGACATACAAGGGGTCCAATTCCCAGGCTATTTGAACCTTTAGTGGGGTCATTGTTAGAGAGTGGGGTCCCCAACCCTCACTCCCACCTCTGTATTGTAGAGGATACAAAAATGGTGGGTGATGGGGATGCCACTTCCCTGCCCCATAACAATAATAATAATAATAATGATGATTATGATAATAATAGTAATAACAATATTCATTACAGGGCCAGACTCTAGATGACATACCCATGTCTGTTATTGAAGATGCTGCACAACTCTGTAAGGCAAATAGTATACAGGTGGGTATTGGATCTATCTCTCTGTCTGCATTATCCACAATTTCATAATAATTATGATAATCAAAACAATAGCAACAACAGTGACAAAAAAAAATGAAAATAATAATAATATTGTTTGTTGTCATGCTTTTTACATGTACTGTAGTTAATTAGTGAATTAGTTGATGAATTAATTGATAATAACATTTGTATAGTTTTGTTGTGATATTTTGTCCATTTTTGCTGCATTATTTTATCATTATCTATCAGAATAATATTGTCATATGATGTCACAGTAAGGAAATGAATGTGTGTGAGAGAGAGACTGCTGTGTGTGTGTGCGTGTGTAAGAGAGAGAGGCTGCGTATGTAAGAGAGAAAGACTGTGTGTGTGTAAGAGAGAGGTAAAGCTACATAAAAATATACTAACTTCTCTCTATATATTTTCAGGGTAATAAAATGAATAATGTTGACATTGTATATACACTATGGTCCAACCTTCGTAAAACACCAGGCATGGATGTAGGTCAAGTGGGGTTCCATAATGATAAAGAGGTTAGTAGTAGAATAAGAATAATAATAATGACAATACTAATAATAATAATAACACCAGCAGTGGATGTAGGACAAGTGGGATTCCATAATGATAAAGAGGTTAGTAGTATAATGATGATAATGATAATAATAAAAATTGTAGTAATAGTGATATTAATAATAAAAATGGTAATAATAGTGATGATAATAATAATAATAATAATTATTCTAATTATAATACACAAACACACTCACTTTCTCTCTCTCTCTCTCTCTCTCTCTCTCTCACAGGTACGCAAGATTCGCGTCGAGAAACGAAACAATGAAATAGTGAATCGACTCAACAAAACAAAGGAAGAGAAAACAGAGAGAGACCTGAGAGGAGAAAGAGAAGAAAGAGACAGGAAAGAGAGAGAGAAAGACAGGAAGGAGGGGAAAGAGAGACAGCGGAAGGAGAAGGAAGAGATGGAGAAGAGGAAGAAAGAGGCCGAACTGAGGTAAATATTATACACACACACACACTCACATGCTTGTGTACGTGTATAGTCTCTTACTCACATGCATGCACACACATAAGTACAGTACACACACACACTATCACTCACTCTTTTTCACATGCATTCTAAATCTCTCTCTGTGTTTCAGGAATTACAGTTCACTCTTTGCATCAGACAATATGAAGTCCAACAGAGATGCAGCAGATGAGGATTCAGACGACTTCATGTAAATTCCGGAGCAACCGTTTCCCTCCCAGCACCAGGACAACATTATTTTTGTCCATAGGGTCTTGCTTCCAGACATACTTTGGAGGATTCAAGGGCGACACATACTATTATTGCTCACTACACACACACCACTTGTAATACTCACTCTATACACACCTCTGTGAATGCTTACTGTACACACACACCACTATTAAATTAAACATATTCTGTAGTGTATAATTCAACGCTTTGTAACCTCTCGTAATAATAATAATAATATAACGTTGAAAATTATACCGTAATATTAATAAAGAAATACTTGTATCCACCATTTTGTTTTATTTTATTTTTTCCATAATTATTGTAGAAATGGAGGAAAATCGAAAGAAAATGAGGGAAATAAAAGGAGAAGAAGGAAAGGAGGGAAATAAAAGAAAAGGATATTATGAATATTAAAATATTTTCTGTAGCATATTATTTAATGCTTTGTAACCTCATAAAAATAATAATACAATGTTGAAAATTATACCGTAATATTAATAGAAATACTTGTATCAACCATTTTTTTTTCTTCATAATTATTGTAGAAATGGAGGAAAATAGAAGGAAAAGGAGAGAAATGGGAAGAGCAAGGAAAGGAGGGGCAGAACCTCGAAGGAAAGAAGAGATAGAAAATACAAAGGAAGGAAATAGGAGGAAAGAAGAGACAGAAAACACGAAGCAAGGATGAGACAGAAAACACGAATGAAGGAAATAGGTAAGAAGTACATACTGTAGACCCTCGATGTACAGTCGGCAAAAAAAGTATTGGAACTCCCCTATGGATAGTTATAGTTAAATTCAATGTAACGGTGGTTCCAATACTGTACTTTTTTTTGCCAACTGTACAATGAATAAATACTTGTTATACATTTTACACTCATTGAAGACCACCAAATGTTTTCTCAGGCTTATGTTATTCATTACCATACATACTAAGTGATTTACTGAGCCTGTGTTAAAGCTATTTATATATATGACTACATGCTCTGAAAAAACTCCCACTACAACCTACCTATCAAGTTGTTAGAATGTACTGTAATATAGATACAGTAGCCCCTCCGTATAACACACACCCATCCGTAGATTAATTTGTATGGTAATGAATATCAGAAGCCTCAGAAAACATTTAGGGCGGTATTATTAAACTTTCTCTTCAACAAACAAAATTACTTAGTGGTGTTCAAAGAGAGATAAAGTGTAGCCTTAAATGAAGTTTTAGATACAAGTAATTTTTTTTTTTTTTTTTTTTTTTTTTCATTATATCAAGGGTCTACTACAGCACATAATTCTAGTACAGAGAGCGTAGGGAAGTAAAGGTGTGGGACAGTAATGAATATACTGTATCTGCAATGTGCACAAAACTAAAACCTTCCTACGCAGTCACTGAGATGCAATAAAAGTAGAGCATTCTCCCGGTGACAATTCAAAACAAACGCACACACTATAAGGCAGTAGGGATGCAGTAAAGGTATAGTGTAGTGGCAGTGAGTACATATAGTGATCCTGGTGCTGTGTGTAGACCAAGGATGGGGTCGTGGTTCTTCAATGATATCACCAGTTGTCTTGCCACTCGCTCCAACTGCCTTCCAGACTTGCGGTTGCGTAGTTCCCCGCCGCCAACACACCCCGGCTGACAGAAAACATACACGTGGGTGTGTGTGTCTGCCACCGCCACGTACGACAAGTCTGCAATGTACAAAGAAAATATTATCATCAAATTCATCAGCATATATATATGGAGTGCATTGCTCAACAAAACACTTCTTCACATCTTTCTAAGTACTGTATTAATGATTTCTGAGTTTTTATGGAGCGTCACGGTCGTAGTTCTTTCGTTGTATGTATATTATATTTTCAAGTATTTCTCCATAGTAAATTTATAATTGTTACATGTTCCACTGAATCAAATGCCTTTATATTATATTCTATGCATAGTTCTATACTATATTTTGTGGTTTTCTCAGTTGATTCATTGTGTAGGTAATTAGAATTTGTGTAGGTAATCAAGAATTGTGTAGGTCATCAGTAGTTGTGTAGGTAATTAGTAATTGTGTAGGTAATTTTTTATGTAATTAATAGTTGTGTAGGTTGTTGTTGTTGTTGAAGTCCCTCAAGCTGTCTGGCCGAGCAGCCCCAAGTTGTGTAGGTAATAGGTAGTAGTGTAAGTAATCAGTTATTGTGTAGGTAATTAGCAGTTGTGTAGGTAATCAGTTATTGTGTAGGTAATTGTGTTGGTAATCATTTATTGTGTATGTAATTGTATAGATAATCAATAGTTGCGTAGGTAATTGTGTAGGTAATCAGTATTTGTGAAGGGTAATTGTATAGATAATTATATAATCAATAATTGCTCAAATAAGTTTGTAACCGCCTCACCTGAAGAAGCGCAGGTAAACTTTGCTGATGTTTTTGATGCACGTACATAACCAAAGGCATCATAAGTGGCAACGTGTGTATAAGTAACCTGACCTTCACTACACACTCGGGGTTGCCACAGTAAGGCATCAACATCATGACGTAAACAGAAAGCAGGACCAGCCAACGATTCTATCTGTTTATAAAGAAAAAATGGCAATAATAATAATAAGGCTTACAATAATATAAACTACAATAAAATTACTGAGTATATAAAAATGATAAGAGGGAGCCTAAAATGCACTAATGAATTTTGTAGTATTTTTTTTGGATGAATCAGCAGCCTTCTGACACTCTCACAACAAACTACATTACCTCCTTAAATACCAGACATCAGGGAAGGTAAAGAAACTAAAGGTTGTATCATTAAACTTATTCTTCAAGGAAATTTCATCACTCAATTTGAACAGTACATATTGGAAAATTATAGATATTGAGCAACGAAGAGCCTTTTCCTTGAAGAAATAGTTTAATGATATCAGCCTACGGATTAACGGAGTACTGTACTGTAGTGTACTATAGTGTAGTATTGGCCACAAGAATTAGTACACATGCTGTTGTTTTCAAGGGTTTACAACATATAGAAAATGTAAGAGTACATAAATTCATTACAACAGTATTATTTGGTTTGTTGTTTTGTAATCACAGAGTCACTTGATAGACCATTCATTGCAGTATTTCCAAAATAATTACCTCTTTTTCCATATAGCCTGTGTAAGAATTCCTGTGGCCAATTGTACATACTTGGGCATTAAAGAGGTGTTGTGTTGGTCCGAGGTGTACAAGGGCAATAGGTGTGTGTGTAGATCCATGGAGGTGTGTCAAGGTGAGCTCTTCCCTCGCCTGGTCACACGCCTCCAGTTCTCCAGGGTCATACACTGGTGCCTCGGATGATGGGTCAGGGTTCTGTGTGTGTTGTGGGAAGGAAGGTTTTAAATAGCCTACATCTTCCAGGACAAAACTGTGTATTTTTATAAGTGATTTACTAAGCCTTTGATAATAGGACAGTGTTAAAATTATTCATCTTACATAGATGGCCTACAGTACCAACTAACCCACTGATCAGATGTAAGGTGAGCCAGACGTTTGTTGAGTTGTAAGTGTTGTTCCTTCACTTCTTCACCAATGAGTTCACTTTCCATAAACAAACTCTCCCATCTCTCACCTTCAAGTACCTTGGGTAACACTATCTCTAGTCTACCATCACCTGCAATGTGTAAAAGGTAATTAATACTAAAGTCCTAACCACTAGTGTTTTGAAGGTTTCATACACATCATTCACTCACACTCCCTTCCCTATCTCCAGCCTTGCATCCTCCAGCAGTTCACCCACCCTCCTCTTGTATTCTTCCCTATACTCAAGAGTCATTTATTATAGTTTCCCACTTGCCACCTTCCTTTTGTTTCCCACCCCGCCATCCCTCCTACTGTACTCCCCTTAACCCTGACCTTAATCCTTACCAAGACCACACTCTTCCACTCTGTTCTGCCATCAAACCGGGGGTCTGCCTCTCACACCAGGTCCCACGACTTCACTTCCATACACCACCTTTACAAATTCCTCACCTTGCATTCTCTCCAAATGTCCAAACCACCTCAATATATTACGCTTTACTCTTTCAACCACTCCACACTCCATACCATTTTCCTTCTCACTCATACCACATCTCTCATACACACTCTCATTACTTTTTCCATCCCACCTGGTTAGTACACATGCTCCTCTCAAGTAACTCACTTCCACTCACCTATTCTAGACTGGTGAGCTCTACTCCACAGCTACATAATCTATTAAACTCTTTTGTTCTCCTCTATCATCCCTTCCCCTCCATGTATAGGCCTACTGGTGTATCATCTTGTGCTCAAAGAAGGTGTTCGCTAAGAACAATCCCCTTTCAGCAAACGTCCACCAGATACTCACCATTTTCATTCACTCCTTTCATGCCCCATTTACCAACAATGCTTTCTACTTTCTCATTTTCTACTTTTTCATTCATGTCAGCCATCATTATGATCCTCCTCCCATTCTAAAACATCCATTCAGCTCCTCCCAGAATTTTCTCATCCTCTTTCTTCCTGTCTTGCTCTTCTCATTCACTGGTGCATATGCACACACCCACGCATACTTCACTAATCCGATCTTATTATGATTATGTTTATTCCTAACACTATAAATTATCAAGTTACTATGATTACTACTACAGTACTACTCTTAGTATTAGGAGAACATAAGCTATTATTTTACCATCAATGGTCCAGGTGGATAGTTGGTGTAGTGCAGCTTCTGTGAAGTGAGCGTGTAGAATGTCACGTTCCTTCACTTTAACACTTAGTTCACCAGACGTCACCTTTACACACACATCCTCCTTCACCACTTCACCCACACACATCCACACTGTCACATCCTCTGTTGGTTAGGTGATATACATTTAAACACCTCAATTAATACCATACCACTGGAATGAAGATTGATTGATTGATTAATTGATTGATATTAGGTGCCACAACAGCAAGGTCATATAGCACCTGAGGAAGATGATGATTGAGAAGTGGGACATTAAACACTAAAGGTTAGAGATGAAAAAAAGGGACAGTTGGAGAAGTGAAAGCCCCTTTTAGTCGGCTTTTACGACAAGCAGGGATACTGGGGAAGTACAGTATTCTGGAATGAAGAAGGCCACACAGCATAACATTTTAAGATGACATTGTACTGTTCTCTTTCTGTGGTTGATTGAAATGTTATTGATTCCTTCAAACTATGTCATGAAACAAATCCCCTATTAGTATCACTGAGGATATTTGTTTCCTGCCAATGTTTGGAGAAAGAAAGTCTACCTTTAAAAAATATCACAATACAATGTTTTGTTTTGTTTTTCACTGCAAAATTTCACCAGAATCAAGTTGTATTAGTTTCATACTTGGCCAACTATACAATACAATATAACATTATCATTACAATAAATATAACAAACTTGGAATGCCTAAGATTTACTAACTAAATTACAGCATTGAAGTGTTCTAAGATGCTAGCTTCATTATCTACAAATCAATTTAAGATCAACATATAACTATCCAATCAAAACTGAAGCACTATGAATGACTTTTCTAAAAAGTTCACTGCAAAGTTTTAATTTCCTAGGCAGGTCTGAACCAGTAACACACATCTGGCTTCTACTTCATAAAAAAATTTCATTAAAGAAACACATCAAATCAATACTGTACAACAAACCATACCATCCGTCTGCATAAAAATATATTTGGGCAACTCTTCCTCGTCATTCGTTTTCTCATCACTGTTGTTGGGTTTGATGATGGGACATTCTGAATCACCAACAAAGGAATAGTTTTTATGAGCCAAAACTATGAGGCCGGTCCCAGAACCATCAATAGAACAGTAATGTATGTCTCCTTCACCTGCCACAGTCCTCTCACGGCTCACCTTCCATGTTGAACCTGAAATACACTTACTAGTATTTTTATTATTATTATTATTATTATTTTTACTATTATTATCATAATTATTAATATTATTTAACACATACTCAGAAACCAAGTAGTGACCTGTAATCCAGCTTTATGTTGAGTTTTGTTGTAGTTAGGACTTCCTGTATTTTATGTATTTTCTACAGCTGGCGTAAATTTCTGTAGTATGTATCATGCCCAAACCACAACTTACCCCCCCAAAAAAAACATTCAGTCGGCAAAAAATGTATTGGAAACACCCTTATATTGAAATTAAATTGATATTGAATAGGGAGGGTTCCAATACTTTTTTTGCTGACTGTACCTAAAAGTCCTTGAAAACAAGATTTGCTCCCACAGTAAAAAAAAAAAAAAAACAACATTAACTAGTTTACTAGAGGATAAAATACTGACCATTATAAGTAAGATTAAGCCATGTTAGAAGGTGTAGTGAGACTGCCTTGGTGTTTGTCAGTTGTTTATCCACCACTGTATATTGTGGGTTGGAGAGAAGGGCAGCTGGTGTCGTGATGGACAGAACAACACACTCAATCACTCTATTCCCATCTGGGTTTTTGTCAGCTCTTTCTCCATTTTCAGCTTTGGTCGATCTCACACAGGATTGTAGCAACACTCCCCTCTCTATTTCCACTTCATAATCTACCTGAAAGATATTAAATTGATTGAGCATTAAAAACAATTGTAGTTAAAAAGAAGAAATTACTGAAAAAGAGGAAAAACTATGATAACATGAAACGCAACAATTAAAATAACAACAGTTGCAACCAAAAAAGGAACAATTAACTGGGTGAATTAGTGTGAGGAACTCAAACAACTGTTGGCGTGAGTAGAGTACATACCCGCCATGAGTGTGTAGTTGGTGTAGTACGGTCAGCTGTGTGTAGAAGATGTAGACTCCCCCGTCCATTGCTAACCAAGGCCAGGTCAGCGCCAGGGAAACTCACCGTAGCGTGGTACTGGGCTCCACCTCATGAACAGATGCACAAGTTACTTACGCTAATCAAATCAATGTTGAAAAGGATGTAATGTCATTGATTATACTGAATATTGTGCACAAGTTACTTACGCTAATGAAATCATTGTCGAATAATGGTGTAAAGTCATTGATCATAAATTTTGATGAACAAGTTACATACGCTATTAAATTAATGTTGAATTATGGAGTAAAGTCGTTGATTATAATTATATTCTAGACTAGTCTGATCACTTAAATTAGTTAAATAGTTAAAGTGAATTAAAATTGTAGTTATGATGCAATATCTCTCTGTAAGTACAGAAAAAGTATATATATTTGTATAATTTATGTTTTCACTGATAAGGCCTTCAACAACTGCTGCAATAACCACAACTACTGTTAGTAATTGTATGAAACTTTGGGCCGTATGCAAGAACATTCGTGGTGTTGATGATGGCTCTGATATTTGTCTATGGAGTCGTTGTCCTGGTACCACGCCATCATCAACACCAAGGATGTTCTTGCATACGGCCCTATTTCTTACATGATCAACAAGTGTTTACAATATCCGTATATGAGGTAACACTGCCTTCTCACCTTCATCTTCTTCTTGCTCTGGTGTTGTTTTCTCATCAGTCAGGTCAGCTTGCCATACCACTTCATTTCCACTCAAATGACAATCCTGTATTAATTATAAACAATCAACTTAGTAAAACATTCACAGACAGAAAGGCACTTCATAATACATATACAGTATAATCTATCTCTCAATAGTTCTAGAGTACTGGTACTTCCACTAATAATATTATTTTACTGTACTGTATTGTAGAGTACTGTATATTTTCCTCAATCAAATCACTTAATTGTCCAGAGAAGACCTATTCTCAGGATATGGGCAAGAAAAGTGAAGAGGTAGAGTTATGTTACTAGTAATGCATTGTGTCTAGGCAGCACAAATGATATTGGATATGTTTGGAATTCTCTCACTATAGCCTATTTACACTTTACAGGAGAGAACAACATGCAGGAATCTTGCTGTTAGTCCTCACCTTCTTCAGTATGGAATGAAAAAACAAAAACAAACATTATTTATGATCTATGGGGTATACCAACAACCTTAGCAATGCCTGCTGACAAGTGAACTAACCTGTGAGTATCCTGACTTGATGAGGTGACCACGGGAAGTGAAGTAATAAACAGAGGACAGATGGAATGGATCAGGGAAGAGATGGTTATGCAGAGCCTTAAGTCTTGTACCCAGATAACAAGTAGGACCTGATGGACTAACTTCTACACCTAAAATTATAAAAGCACATTTTTTTCATTACAGAAGAGACTGGTGAAGAATAATATATAGAGTACATTAAACAAACACATTTATTAACTATGCAAGATACTGGTGATGAATAATATACACATTCCTATGTTTGGGTTGTATGCAAGAATATCCTTGGTGATGACGATGGCGTGGTACCAGTACGATGGCTCTGTAGTGTGCCTGTGAAGTCGTCACCAGTACCACACCATCATCAATACCAGGAAGGTTTATGCATACGGCCTTGTACAGTATTTATAGTGCATGCTAAGAAATCAAGACGATATAGGAATAACAAAGAATACTTTACAGAGATAAAAGGTAGTATATCTTTGATAATCAAGGGGGTAATTCAGTGTTGGTAAATTTGGATTGCCTGAATGATATTAGGTGCCGCAACAGCAAAGTAATATGGCATCCGAGGAAGGTGATTGAGAGGTGGGACAGTAAGCACAAAAGGTATATAACAGATGAAAAAAAGGGACATTTGGAGAAGGAAGTGAAAGCCCCTTTTGGTCGCCTTTTACGACAAGCATGGATACTGGGGAGGTATTCGTAGCCCCCTACCCCAGGGGGTGGTAAATCTGGAGCAACTGATTCCTCCAAACTATAATATTCCTAGCAACAACAGAATACCATTACATCCATTCATTGATTCTGTTACCTGGCATATTTTGGAGGAATAAACAAGGCATTCCAATGTACCAAAAGTGTGTTACAGTATTACCCTTTTAATTAAGGTTGTAGTCAGAATTTTGGAGATTTGCGAGTCCTTCAAACATTGCCACAAAACACCAACTACACTGATGGAGCTTGTTTTGTGGCATACTCAGGAGGAATCAGAAGCCACCAGGTCTCATACAATATCACAGGGTTTCTTAATACAGTTACCGTACCTTCTAACACAGGTTGCTTATACGTTGTAACATCAGCGTCATAATATAATTTATATCCTTCAAAATCCGGATTCATTAATTTGCTATCCGGGGTCAGGGATATAATCTTGGCCATCTTATTGTTATTATTATTATTATTATTTCTATCTATTTATTTGTTTTTATCTTATTTTTTATTTATTATTTTTTTCTGCATTCGTTGTTGTTGCTGCTTTTTTTGTGTCTGAAGACCTGTTAGAATACAAAAAATAAGTAGAATTAGTAATTTGCTGAGAAAATTCATGGTATATATTATTATTTTTACAGGTAAGATTTGCATTGTTGTGTTGTTGTTATGGGGTTGTATTGTATTGTTTGTTTGTCATGAATGTGTGTACAGTAAATCCTCTTTGTACAGTCAGCAAACAAAGTTTTGGAACTCCCCTATGGATAATTATAGTTAATTTCAATGTAAGGGTGGTTCCAATACTTACTTTGCCGACCAACTGTACATTACATAACCTTAAACCCCCAGTGGTGAATAATGATCGAGGGTTTACTGTACACACTTTCATTACAAACAGTATAATACACACACACATAAAATTATTGCTGGATAGGTGGGTAAGAAATATCTACAAAACAAAGAATATCCTAATGAAACCAAAGTAAATTTTACTCAATACCTTTCCAATTTTCCCATTTCTTAAATGGTGCTTTAATCCCTCAATATGCTTTTCGCCACTCAAAACCCCGATTTCCCAGGCTGAACTCAACCCCCAAGAACGTTAGGGTGATGTGGTATGGTTAAAAACAGGATATTTCCCCAATAAATGGATGTTAAATTTACACGATTAACATGAAAACCAGTAAGTTAGAAAAAACCCTTTTGTCTGAAAATCTTACACACGTGTAACCCGGAAAAATTTACCTATATATATATATTTAAAGTTTCTTGTTTCTGTTCATTTGTACTTACTTTTCAACGTGTTAAAAGTGTAAACCACACCGTTATTGTTGTTGGCTTGTTGCTGTGCTGTAACTGTTGTCGTGTTCAACGTGTTTAATGTTGACAGTTCATTGAACGAACTTTGCTTGGTACTTGTTGTTGACGTTTTTATCGGAACTAAAATTATTGGATTGTGATAGGTTGGGTCTGTGGTTGGGGTAATGGGTGGGGTTGGCAGGTTGGAGTAATGGGTGGGGTTGGCAGGTTGGGGGTAATGGGTGGGGTTGGCAGGTTGGGGGTAATGGGCTGGTTGGGAGGTTGGGGGTAATGGGCTGGTTGGGAGGTTGGGGGTAATGGGTGGGGTTGGCAGGTTGGGGTAATGGGTGGGTTGGCAGGTTGGGGGTAATGGGCTGGTTGGGAGGTTGGGGATAATGGGTGAGTTGACAGGTTGGGATATACCATGTGTTGGAGACTAAAGGGGATTTCACTTCTCCAACTGTCCCATTTTTTCATCCGTTACCTTTAGTGCTTACTGTCCCACTTCTCAATCATCATTTTGCTTGGGTTGCCAGACAGTGATGGGCATTAGCTCAGCTAATCCGCTAACTGCTAATAGAAAAGCTATCTCTTTTGTAATTTTTTAGCTTTTTCGTTAATTCCAAAAATATTTAGAGAACCTTAGTTATACCTTCCGTTAATAAATTTTGCCTCGCTAACGTTAAGTCCGCTAAAAGTACAAATTTCGTTACTGGAGACGTGTGTGATTGAAAGGTGGTGTTCTCCACATGATTCCCTCAGAGTCAGTTCCCTCACACCTCAAAATTAGTTTTCATTATTGATTTTCTTTATATAATAATTACCTGTAATATTTTTTAGAGTTACGTGGATACGTTTTTCGTATTTTGATTACTGTATTTATTGACTAAAAAATATTTAATTTACTCACGAACGTGAGACTGCAATCGTGTGCACTCTGTACCAAGGATGAAAGACAATATTGTCTCTCATCCTTGCTCTGTACTGTGTAAACAGTCTCTGACACTCAGTCTGACTCACACTGTATGAAACGATAGAAGATACTGTGACAGCGAGCGACACAGCTGCGACAGTCACCATGGAAATAATTGAAGTGACACACGAGGATACTGCTGGATATAATGAGGCAAGGAGTCTCAAAACCCATGGCCTCAGTCATTGTCCTAACGTGTTAGTAGGTAGGGGGGGAAATATGTTGGCAGGTTAATTGGGAGTAATGGGTTAGCAAGTTGGGGGTAATAGGTTGGCAAATTGGAGGTAATGTGTTGATAAGTTGGGGGTAATGGGTGGGTTGGCAGGTTGGTTCTCCCTGGTGTAGGGGGCTACGAATACCTCCCCATTAGGACTATCCCTGCTTGTCGTAAAAGGCTACCAAAAGGGGCGTTCACTTATCCAACTGTCCTTGTTTTTTTCATCTGTTATCTTTTGAGCTTACTGTCCCACATCTCGATCACCTTCCTCGGTTGCCAAATGACCTCGCTGTTGCGGCGCCTAATATCAATCAATCAATCAATATTGGCAGGTTGGTGGTAATGGGTTGGCAGGATGGGGATAATGGGTGGATTGGCAGGTTAGTGGTAATGGGTTGGCAGGATGGGGATAATGGGTGGGTTGGCAGGTTGGTGGTAATGGGTGGGTTGGCAGGTTGACGGTAATGTGTTGGCAGGATGGGGATAATGGGTGGGTTGGCAGGTTGATGGTAATGTGTTGGCAGGATGGGGATAATGGGTGGGTTGGCAGGTTAATTGGGGGTAATGGGTGGGTTAATTGGCAGGTAATATAAATCGTAATTATTATTGATACAAAATGTACAGATCACAAAAATACTCAAACATAACTAATGAAAATCGTAATAAATTTTTCACAATCAAAATCAAACATATAGTCAAAGGTAATAAATAAGACTTAAAATTATACTATACATATGAAAATTAAATAAATAAATAAATAAATAAATGAATGAATAATAAAAAATCGTCATCTTCTGCCTGCTTAATAATATAGAAGGATGTAGAGACTTGAGTATAATATGAAATAGTGGTGTACTGAGCCTTCAACTCCACCACCACCACCACCAGCTAAATATCGAGGTAATTAGAGTTTCATTTTTTCAACGGGGCGAGCCAGGCGCTGCTGCTGTGGAGAGTTGCGTGTTGGACTTTGTGTGTGAGTGAGTGAGTGAGTGAGGGAAAGTTGGTGGGCCCCTTTCCCCTCCCCTCCTCTCCTTTCCCCTCCCCTCCCCTCCCTCCTACTTCTCTTTATTCTCCCTCTCTCCCTGTGTACTATTCTATTGGAGTTTCTCATTGTCACGCTGCTAAATAGGACATTATATTGTCACCTTGTCTGTCTGTCTGTCTCTGTGTTGCTACCTGTCTATCTATCTGTCTGTCTCTCACTTCACATTAATATTTTATTCTTTAACTGTACTTCTGTCTGTTGGTGGGTCTCTCTCTCTCTCTCTCTCTCTCTCTCTCTCTCTCTCTCTCTCTCTCTCTCTCTCCAACACACACACACACGCCTCAATCAACATACTCCCCCTACATACATCCCTCTGGTAGGGAGGGAAACAGCTACCGTACGTGTTATTTCCTCTCCCACTCACTCTCTCCTCCTCCAATCTCTCTCTCTCTCTCTCTCTCTCTCTCTCTCTCTCTCAAACTATATATAGGCCAGGAAACAAACCTATGTGAAGTAGGGGACCTGTTTTGAGGCACAGATTGAAGGAGGAATCAGTAGCTCTTCATGCAGTTGAGTGCCTTAATGATTCCTCCAAAGTATACGCCATGCAGAAACAGTAAGAACCAGCTAATTGATAAAAAAAAAAAAAAGCATGATATCCTGTTGCTTGGAATAGTTTGGAGGAATCACTAACTTGCTCCAGATTTATCACCAACACTGTACGTACTATCACCTGCATTATTAAGGGGAGATTCTTATAGTAGGTCTCAGCTGATTCCTCCAAAACTATGCCACAAAACAGATTCCCTATTAGTACCACCATTGAGAGCGTCTGTTTTCTGTAATAGTTTGGAGGAATCACTTGCTCCAGATTTACATAGATGACATTGTATTGGAATATTGGGTGTTTTGTGTGTGTGTCCATCATTTTACCTGTCTCCCCTTCCTTCCCTCTTACACTCAGGCAGGGGTGAGGCAGGAGTGGGTAGGGGTTAGGCAGGGGTGAGTGATATGAGGCAGGAATGGGTAGGGGTGAGGCAGGGGTGAGTGATATGAGGCAGGAATGGGTAGGGGTGAGGCAGGGGTGAGTGATAATATTATGAATATCAGAAACCCTGCGTGATCCATCGTGTGTGTTGTGTGATAGATGGATATTGTGTGCATGTTAAACTGTGTGTGTGTGTGTGTGTATTAGATGGATATTGTGTGCATTTTAAACTCTGTGTGTGTGTGCTTCCTCTGTGTGTGTGTATGTGATAGATGGATATTGTGTGCATGTTAAATTGTGTGTGTGTGTGTGTGTGTGTGCTTCCTCTGTGTGTGTATGTGATAGATGGATATTGTGTGCATGTTAAATTGTGTGTGTGTGAGTGTGTGTGCTTCCTCTCTGTGTGTGTATGTGATAGATGGATATTGTGTGCATGTTAAATTGTGTGTGTGTGTGTGTGTGTGTGTGTGATCCTCTCCCCTTCCCCACCTAAGACGTTACCGATGACATATAATCCCTCAATTAACCATATTTTCTCGGATTAATGGGTAACCGATCAATTGCATATACGTGTGTGTCTGTATTGAAGACGGGAGAGAGAGAGAGAGAGAGAGAGAGAGAGAGAGAGAGAGAGAGAGAGAGAGAGAGAGAGAGAGAGAGAGAATAACTGTACAGGGTTTGAAGGTAAGAGAGAGGAGAGAGAGAGAGAGAGAGAGAGAGAGAGAATAACTGACAGGGTAACTGTACAGGTATGAGGAGAGAGAGAGAGAGAGAGAGAGAGAGAGAGAGGAGAGAGAGAGAGAGAGAGAGAGAATAACTGTACAGGGTATGAAGGAGAGAGAGAGAGAGAGAGAGAGAGAGAGAGAGAGAGAGAGAGAGGTGTAGGTGTAGTGGTGCATACAAATTCTTCATCACATGTAAATTTTTGTAACGAAGCGAATTTCATAAACAAAACTTGAAATACATTTTACTTTTCCATTCCCCCCTAAACAAACATACACACACACACACACACACACACACACACACATTCATAGTAAGCCTCACATTTTAACGCACACACAACATTACACACACATAATATCCATCTATCAAGCATTAAATTGTATACAGGTGTGTGTGTGTGTGTGTGTGTGTGTATAAGAAGCGGTAATTTGTACATGTGTGTGTGTGTGTGTGTGTGTGTAAGAAGCATTAAACTGTATATGTGTGTGTGTGTGTGTGTGTGTGTGTGTGTGTGTGTGTGTGTGTGTTTGTGTTTGTGTGTGTAGGAAACAGAACAAACCCTTCAAAACACTGATATGTTTATTATTATTATTATTATTATTATTATTATTATTATTATTATTATTATTATTATATAT
>JAWQEG010004953.1:0-12500 GCA_033782935.1 Petrolisthes cinctipes
GTAAAAAAAGAATGATCATTTCGTAAAATGCATTCTACTCATGCAAACATGCGAACTCTTGTCGACCTAACATGCTGATGAAGTTGACATTTTCCACCCTAGTTTAGGTGATCATGTTTAGTACAGGTGCGTGTGGAAATTTGCTGGTGTTCTTTCTTTCTTCTCCGCAACAAGTCGATGAAAAAAAAAAATAATGGTAATAAAGTGTGCATTTTTCACAACCTGTCGTCATAATTATTCTGTGTATGTACAGTTACTTGTTGATAAAGACCAAAACTTCTCAAGCAGCGTTATGTTATGTTCACGTTACTGATTCTTGCAGCAGGGAAGCATAATGAGATATTTAAAGATCTATCTCACTGGTACAACAAAATTTCCTTCTTTTCTTCGGCCATCATAGTCCGTTTCCAAGATATTTTTATTGATTGAAAAGGGAGGGAAAAATAGACTGTGATGGAAAGACCATTTACCACATAAGAGAAATAAAAAGAGGAGGAACACCAAAACACACAAATATAAAAGATGGAAAAGAGGGCCAATTGAATAAAGGAAAGGGATTGGCTCGGGTTCAAAGGGGCTCCAAGATACATTGCTTTGGTTAAATTGTATTATATGGTGTTTGTTTCCCAGCAATTGAATGTAAGTCGTTGAGTTGTTATGTTTATGCTTTCTGGTTTCCTCTGACCCTCTGTAATAATGGAGAAAGCAGGAAGAAATAGAGTGGCCAGAAAGTTAAGGAGGATATACAGCCGGGGATTGTATTTGTTATATCGTTTATACAGCTACGGAAACTTCCTGCATCAGTTATTCACAATTTCCTTTAATTAATTCAACGTACTACCTCCAATGAAAACAAGATAGGTATAATATTCTACAGGATTTTCATTGATAAAGCCTTCGAAAACTCAAACGTAAAGCAGAGACTATTGCCCGGTGAGATAATTATGAGATACGCACTTTATTTGGCAAAACCCAGTACTGGCCTGTCTGTCGGCCGTATCGACTTGTACCCAACTCTTTCTTTTTGACGCAAACTTGACACCAATATTGTATCTCAAATAATTTTGATCGCTGTCAGAAGTTTCTTGGATAATCCTTGGTTTGAAATTCACCTGATTTAAGTCTCGCGAATCACACCCTTGGTGGAAACACAAGATTAGCGTTAACTATAATTGTTGGTGTTATTATTGTTGTTGTTGTTATTATTGTTGTTAATATTGTTGTTATTACTGTTGTTATTGTTGTTGTTGTAGGAGGTGGAGGTGGTGCTATTGCTTTTATTGTTGTTGCTGCTGCTGTTCTCAGGTGCAAGTATTGACATTGTTAGTGACGTTACTGTTGTTATTATTGTTGTTTGTTGTTGTTGGGGTGGAGAGACATGCTAGCTACTGCTCTTAATGTTGTTGTCGTTGTTGTGGTGCGAGATGTTGTATGAAAATTAATGCCCCATATGACCTCGTACTTGTTATTTTGCTTTTGCGTTTTTTGTATTGTATTATTGAGCTGCATGGTTGTTTCTCGGGCCTCGTTATACCCAGACTGTTAGAGCAGCGATGAAAGATGCACCAAGTCAATAACACTTTGCCAGAACCCCGCAGTCTCCCCGCAGTACTGTCTCATTGGTTGGTTGGTTGGTTGGATGGATGGTTAGTTATTTGGGTGGGTGGTGGGTTGGTTGGTTGTTGGTTGGTTGGTTGGATGGTTGGATGGATGGGTGGTTGGTTGGATGGATGGATGGTTTGTTATTTGGGTGGGTGGTGGGTTGGTTGGTTGTTGGTTGGTTGGTTGGTTGGATGGATGGGTGGTTGATTGGGTTGGTTGGATGGATGGTTTGTTATTTGTGTGGGTGGTGGGTTGGTTGGTTGTTGGTTGGTTGGTTGGTTGGATGGATGGGTGGTTGATTGGGTTGGTTGGATGGATGGTTTGTTATTTGTGTGGGTGGTGGGTTGGTTGGTTAGTTGGTTGGGTGGATGGTTAGTTCGTTGGTTGGATGGTTAGTTAGTTGGGTGGTTGGTTGGTTGGTTGTTGTTTGTAGCTGTGGTCTGAATGTTGAGTGAAAGACTTTGTGGTGTGGGTGTTAGTGTTGTGATGATGACAGTTTGTAGTGGTGAAACGTGTGTTGTAAAGGGTTAAATCCATTGAGGCGCTGTTTATGGTGCAGTAAGGTGTAGTGTGGGGTGGGTAGCAGTGTGGTTATGCTAAAAGTGTGCTGTATTGTAGTGTGAGTGTTTGTATCGTGACAGGAGTGTGTTTTAAAGGGTGTTCTTCATTGAGGCTGTGAGTGTGTTGTGTGTGGGTGGTAATGTGATGACAGTGAGTATATTATTGTGTCTGTGTGGTGGCTGAAGTTGTGGTGTTGGGTGTGTGGTAGCAATGTAGCAATAGAAGTATACTGTATAAAAGGTAAATGACCCATTGAGGCTGAGGGGAGGTGTAGCATGGCGTGGTGTGATGTGATAGTGGGTGTTTGAACGATAATTGATAGCGATGGCATGGTCCTCCACTTGGGGAAGGTCTCGTTACAGTACAACATATGACCTCGCAGTTCCGCTGTCAGATAATTTTTAAATCAATCAATCAATCAATTTCGTTACAGTATGCAAATTGTATATCGTTACCAACCTATCTCTATTATATTCAGGGGAAATGTCTACAGTACCTGTATCAAATATTTAGCCAACATGGAGTCTGGATATCATGAGTACATAATTACATATATATATCTGATTTTCAGATAATCTGGGATAGCGTGTGTGGATGTCGATCATTTTATCCGTGGGGTTGTTTTCGTAATATGGAAGAATAATGTAAAAATGCGAATATCGAGGTGTGCAGTTGTAAAGTTGCAGTTATGTGCTTATCTAAATGTGAGTATGTGAAAGTGGATGTAGAGGTGTGTGTGTGTGTGTGTGTGTGTGTGTGTGTGTGTGTGTGTGTGTTTGTGTGTGTGATTCAGCCAATGAGTTGCGTTGCTGACTTACTGACTGACTTACTGACTGACTAGCTGGGTGGTAAGTGATTATGAGCGTAGGTAGGTAGGTAGGTTGGACGGCGCTTCTATACAGTTTGTGGATTAAAATGTGTGGGTTTGTTTTTGAGGTCTCTTTATTCAGTGCATGAGGGACCTGGCAGCTATTACGGCACCGCCAACCGACCCGACTTCTCTCGCGTGCCTATGAATATCAAAACACAGACCAGATCCATACCACACCATGCATGTCCCTCCCCTCTCCCATCCAGTCACAGGCCTCCATCACTCTCTCTCTCTAACAGTTGGCATGATGAATAAAATTGACGCAAAATTGCATAATCGCAGATGGGTACGTCGGACTTGACGCACGAAATTAGGGATACTTTACGGAAAAAATATAAAAGTACACATACACATAGCCACCGATATATAAACTTTCTTACAGCATGTTCATCTAAATTATATCCGGCTTGAAGTATCGAATCTCAAAGAAAGATTGAATTATCGAAAAATATCTGAGGGAAACCATGGAAAATATTTTTGTATGAATAGCTTTTTCACTCGTAGATAAATCCAACCCAACGAATATATATCGTATGTTATCATATACTGTACTTGAATCAAGAATTAGGAACCAACGCAATAAAAAGATTTTCTAATGGGGAAGCAAAGAAAAAAAACTCCAACTAACTAAGCAAATACCTCGGTAATATTAAGCAAGAATTCGAGAGAGTAAAATAATTTGAAGGGGTCCCGGGACGGCTGTGAAATTGTCGCAGCTGAGTGTGATTTGTCGTGGTAAATTGTGAATTATGACTGTCATTATATTCATTTCTTCTATTTATATTTATTAATTTATCATCATTATTATTATTTTCTTATTTTCTTTATAGGGTAGAGGAAAAATTTATATGACAACCGATGAGAAATTTCTGTGGACCCTGTGTGTACCTGTGTTTGTTGGTTTTGTGAGATGGGTCGTGGCGTGAATTACAATGTGCAATTTCGTCGGCAAAAAATGGTGTTGTGATGGTTGGTTGGGGAGGTTTCGGGGTCGAGTTGATAGATATTCTGGATCCCGAGTTCACTTTTACGGACGGACTCTCCTCTTTCATTCGTTCCCTTTTCCTCTCGTTCGTGTCATCCCTTGCCTTGTGTTTCATTATTATTATTATTATTATTATTATTATTATTATTATTATTATTATTATTATTATTATTATTATTTCAATTTCTATTCGTAATTTATAGTATTTTGATGATGAGAAATCTTATTGTTATTACTTACATTAAAATTACTATTATTTTTGTCATAATTTTAGGGCTATTAGTTAACTTCATGATATAGCTATTCAACGATATCTTACATTAATTTCCAAGCATCAGACAGTATTAATCTGGCGAAAAAGCATCGACTCCATCTCATTTTATAGATTTTTCAGTATATAATTCACGTAAAAAATAATAATTCCAAACATTTACACAACCAGTATTTATCTAAAATTCATAAAGAAAAGAAAAATACAATCGACTAAACACATGAATTTATGGAAAGTTTAGCAGAAGAATTTTAGCCACGTCGTAAAATATACACGAGGTATTATAATCTTTAGTAGTGAGGAGTTCGACTGACCCATCTGTTATAGGAACCGGTTGTACTGTATGTATGTATGTATGAATACTTGATGTCAACACCACCATTGTTTTAGCGGGGTTAGCAGGGTTATATATATGTTTTGTGTGAATTGGAGGATTACTATGATTCCTGCAAACTAATGCTAGAAAACAGACTGATATATAATAGTAGTACTTCTATATAAGCAGCTTGTTTTGCAGTATAGTTTGGAGGGATCACTCGCCCCATACCTCCTCCCCCCCTTTCCACCCACCCCCCTTTCCCCACCAGATTATCCCCTTAACCCCATGGTCGACGGGATATTCCATGTGTTATCCGTAATCGTTTGGTGTTTATCCGTTCATAATATACAATGATTAATCTGTTAAAATCATGTTTGACTTTTCGACGGGAGGGCTGTACGAGATAACTTTTATTACCTTGTGTATTTTTTTTACCTATGTGTAATTTACCTATGGCGTGTGCTGTTGTTTATGAGTTAATTGAAATAGTGTTAAACCTATAGACTTCAAACGTGTTCCTTTCCTCTAATTTAAACACGTGTGGTCTTAGTCAGAGAGAAATAACATGTAGTATGATGACCACATGTAGTCCTCTCCCTTGCCTTCCCCCTTATAGTTTCTCAGTAGTACTTGTAGCTGCCAAAACTGTTCCCGGTACTGCACACACACGCAAGCAGATTATAGTAATTGTAGTAGTGTGTGGGGTCTGTCCTTTTCCCTAGGTTATATTGGTCATTATAAATATTCAGCGTACAGTCGTGCCTAGAAGTCCAAATGAAAAGGCCTCGAAAAATTAGGGGAATCTATATAAAGCTATTGGAAGCCTTGATGTATTTTTGTGCATAAGTTGGATTCAGATGGCTCATTTTCATTCACCTGATGTAGGACTTTTGACCGTAACTGTACGACACGTGCACGTAAGTTGGCTTTTATGTGAGAGTGTGTGAGAGTGTGTGAGAGTGCGTGCATTGGGCGAAATTTTATCTGTGGTTAATTGCGAACACGTAAGATCATTCATGTGTGCCAGTGTCTGTGCTGCATAAAAATATTCTCGGTAAAATTCACACACACATACACACGCACAGACAGACAGATACAAACACACACACACACACACACACACACACACACACACACACACACACACACACACACACACACACAGACACACACACACACACACACACACACACACACACACACACACACACACACACACACACACACACACACACACACACACACACACACAGACACACACACACACACACACACACTCATTATCTCGTGTGAGTGAGAGTGCGTGCATACAAGAGGAATGACATGTGGGAGTGTCTGCATTGCTTTGAAGTATTATCATTACAATACGCTGACTCAACAAGGTGTGCGTGACTGTGTGCGTTACGATTATGAACGTACTATGTAGATGCACGCACACTTGTCACGTTATAGCTGCTGCTGTGTGTCGGATGCATTTAATACGTTCATAGTATTTATAACAAGAACAATGGTTAAGTTAAATGGGGTAATATTATGTTAAGGGGGTGCGGAAGTAGGGGACAGGCTTGGGGGGGGGGGGGGAATAGGGGGACAGGTAGAAAGCTTGTCCCCTATTCCTGCACTCCCCTAACCCCCCCCCCCAAGCCTGTCTACCTACTCTCGCACCCTCCTAAATCCCCACCCCCATGCCTGTCCCCCTATTCCCGCACCCCCTTAAGTAAGGAACGAAGTTAAAAATGCACACTAATTATGTTATGGGAGTGGGTGAGTTCATTGTGGTAATTAAAGTACGTTGGAATATCATTAAACAATTATCATTTTGTCGAGTTATATCACAGAAGTTTTTTTAAGGTTTTTAATTACAGCATTTCAATGAACTTATAAATAATGACTTACGTACAATATAATATATTTGGACGAGCGTCAGGAATGTCATAGGAATGTGTTAGGTTGTGTACATTGTGTTAATTCCATGGATATGTTGTAAATATTTACACATCTCAATGCTGGAGGAGGTGTACTTCTTTTCAAGGGATGAATTATCTTTCTAGACAGTCTCTCTCTGGAATTTTCTCTTTGTCTAATTAAATATGGATCTAACTATCAGTAAATTTATCACTGTTTGTCTACCTCTTTTCTATCTACATCTGCCTTTGTCTGTTTATTTTATATTCATTTATGCATATGTATTTCCTTAAGGTTATGATTATAATATATATATAATATATATGTAAAGAAAGATATAAGAGCCAGAAACACAGGACATTGTATATAGGAGTGGTGACCAGGCCCCCTAACCCACCACCAGACCCCCCGCTCCTGGGCACGAACTCAGGTTAGGTAAACACGACACAGGCCACTCCTACGACACACCCACCCTGCCTACACCCCCAACCCCTACTAACACACCCACTCTCCCCTCCACAACCATCCTTGCACCCACACCTTCTCCTCCACAACCATCCTTACACCCACACCTTCTCCTCCAGCCCAAATAACACTTCCAACCCCCTCTTAACACCCCCCAACCTATCTACACTCCCACCCAGTCTCCTCTAATATTACCTCTGCCCCCTCCAATCCCTACCCCCTAACACACCCCCTCTTGCCCTTCCCATCCTCGTTTTATGACACACCCTCTACTTTGTCCCTCTACCCTGACACCTTTCCTATCTCCCTCCTGCACTGCCACACCCAAGGTCACTCAATTGGGGTCTGGGGAGGTGGGGGGTGGATAGGGGGAGGAGATGGGAGGGTCTAGGGTCAAGGGAGGTGGGGGAAGGGTTGGGAGGGGATGGGGTCAGAGGTGGTGGGGTTGGAGAGTGGGAGGGAGTGAGAGGGAATGGGGTCAGAGGTGGTGGGGTTGGAGAGTAGGAGGGGGGGAGAGGGGATGGGGTTTAGGGTGGTTGGGGATGGAGAGAGTGGGAGGGGGTGAGAGGGGATGGGGTTTGGGGTGGTGGGGGGGATGGAGAGAGGGGGAGGGGTGTTATCGTTTATGAGGGGAGGAGGTGGTTTGTTGCAGCGAGGGACATTTTAAAAAACGCACATGTGTACACCTCTTCATGTAGGTAATGGTGAAGTCGTTTATGCATTATAGGAAGGAAGCACGCACACCTATACACACACACACACACACACACACACACACACACACACACACACACACACACAACAAGGTAGGGCAGAATGTGGTAGGATGCGTGACAAATAGAGGCCAAGTAGTTGTAATATTAACCACCACTTACTGTACGAGTAGCAGAGGCGGAAGTACAGTAACTCACCAAACTTTCTCCTTATGGATGGTATAGGAAACGTCATATTATACAGGATATACTTATAGTACGTTAAATTTATCCTGGAGAAAATATACACTCATGTCCTTCTTAGTAATATGACCTTAGGTACACATTTAGAGTACATTCCAATGTTCATAAGTGGCAGATAAGTACCGAGTTGTGTACATTTTATAGAGAATAGTTATGTCTTGGACTGTCTATAGTTGTACATGTTTATTTATATACCAATAAAGCCAAGAAATTTATTGATGGAGCAGGTACAGTACACTTTTGACAGGTTACAAAACAAGGAGATTATTAACCTCCTCAGCACAGTCGTATCATCAGAACATATGTATCACCACCATCATCAATATTATTACCAAAAGCCGTATTCCTCCCACCATCAGCGCTAACATCATGACCATAACACCTTTTCCTGCACCACCATCACCATTATTATCATACCATTGCTACCATTAACATCAGTACCGTAGAACCTCCTCCTCCTTCACTATCACCACCGTTAAAATAATTATCCTTCCACCACCTCCATTACAACCACCATTCTTCACCACCACCACCATCACCAACACCATAACCAAACCACCTCCACTACCACCACCGTTATCATACCACCACCATCACCAACACTACCACCATCACCAACACCATAACCAAACCACCACCTCCACCTCCTCCACTACCACCATCGTTATTATACCACCACCACCATTCTCCACCACCATTCTCCACCACCATTACAACATCACATGCTTCACTACCACCAGCACTACTACTACTACTACTACTACTACCATCATCACCACCATCACGAACGACCCTCTCAGAAGACACTCGCAGATGCTCAGGCACTAATCCCCCTACGAACGATATACCCACTTCGCAGACTCCCACATTAGACCAGATAATCACCTCAGGCATAATTACACACCGTGCCATTAACAGGCCTCTGATGTAGGTACTCGGATCATTAAGGATAGGTTGGAGGGATTCTTGTTCCTCTAAACTCCATGTGTCCCAAAATTGATTCTCTCAATTTTGGTGTGTTTTTTATTGGGGTACAGTTGCCTCCAAAATTTTCGAGACACTACCTGCTAGAATCTAGCAGGTAGTGTCTCGAAATTTTTGGAGGCAACTGTACAAGATGAAGGTCTCTGTTGCATGTAGATAATTGGAAGGTTCTTGTTTTCCTCCAAACTAGCCTACAGCCTACCCCGAAACAGACCTCATCAGTATTGGTGTTTTGGTGGAGTATTTATGTCCTTAAGAGAGAACGAGAGGAAAGAGAGGTAAGGTAACAGAGAGGGATAGGAAATGGAAAAGATGAGTTAAATAATACGAAAGGAGATAGGAAAAAAGGGGCATATGTGTAGTGGGGCCAAGGAATGAAAGGAGATAGTTATGAGAGGAGAAGATAAAAATGAAAGGGTGGAAAAGGGCCAAATACGAGCAAGCTGTAATGGATTGAGAGGACAGGAGTAGAAGACTGTGAACACTGTAACGGGATGAAGACACGAAGGAAAGAAGTCTGGAAGGTGGATATGAGAGGGAAGGAAAGAGGAGGGAAGAAAGAGAATAAGGAAGGAAGATTAGGGAAGAAAGAAGAAGAGGAAAGAGGAAGAAAAAAAGAGAATAAGGAAGGAATTAGAGGAGGGACAGAGGAGAATGAGACGGTGTATATTATAATTATGCGATGTAGGAGAAGAGAGTGTGACCGCATTAGAAAAGAAGAGAAAGGAAAAAGAACGAGAATTTGGGAAGGAGAAAGAATAAAAGTGGACCATAGGCGTGGGTGATAAAGTAAGACTGTTTGTTTGACTCGGGTGAAAGAAGTAGAAGCAAAGCAAGTTACAAAATAAGTTAGAAAGAACCCTTAAATGTGGAAAGATGCATTACAAATATTTATCGTATAATAATGTAGATAGTGTATCGTATAATGTAGATAGATAGTGGAAGTAGGAAAGGAAGGAAAAAGGGAAGGAAAGAAAAGAAAGGAAATGTGAATCGAGGGTTTTGTGTATAGAGTAGTTCACGTGTATAGTTCATAGTGTACAGTCACGAGCACTAATATGTATACAGCTTTGGTTGAAGCTTTGAACAATCCAATGCACCAACGAAGTAATTCCAATGGAGATCTTATCGTTCATTTATTTACTGTCTCTAAGTATTCGAAGCACACCTGGATACTTATTAGTGCTCATGACTGTACATATTTATTACTGATGTATGTACTTGGATCCCTGTGTGAGAGAATTAATTAAGAGAGTCTTTTAGCGTATGTGCTCTTGTTTACTAACATTACCAAAGCACTGGAACCTCTCTATACCACAACATGTGACTCACGAAAACCTTGAAATTGCACCGTAAAAATCTGGATACGATGCCCTTACACAGGTGTGCCCATTTTATGTTTGGCCAACTGTAGGTGTGGGACGAAATGTAGCCTGTAGGAGGGAGGACCACCAGGGGACATATACAACCAACATAAAAGGATACATATACTACACCCACTTCACCATTAAACTGAGGCTCATATCTGTTTGTTTTCTTTTTGTTTTACTTTGTTCTCTTACTAAATCCAGGGTTTTTTTTTTTTTTTTTTTTTTTTTTGTCGAAGGAAAGGTTGGAAGGGAGAGAGGGAGCAGGAGGGAGAGGGAGAAATAAAAAATGGCCAGAGAAGAAAGAGGGAGAAGGAAAGAGAGGCAAACGTACGGTACATTCACGTCCCATATTTTATCGATTATCTCTCAGGTCTTGAACGGGTATAAGAAACCTTCATCGTTGAACCATTACCAATACACGAGTGATGTAATAACTTTCCTATGATGGACAGGTTGTCAATGAAGGGAACCATCACTTTCTACATGGGTAATATTGTGTGTGTGTGTGTGTGTGTGTGTGTGTGTGTGTGTGTGTGTGTGTGTGTGTGTGTATATTGTTGGCGTGTGTGTGTGTGCGTGTCCAATTACCAGGACACTGAATGAATGTAGCAGAAAATTGGATAAAATCAACCATATATGCGTTAATTTAGCCTGTGAGAGGAGTGTTATTCAATGTCTTCACCTCTCTCTCTCTCTCTCTCTCTCTCTCTCTCTCTCTCTCTCTCTCTCTCTCTCTCTCTCTCTCTCTCTCTCTCTTAGAAATGTTGACGTCACTATCTCTCCGGGAACATCTTCTCCTTACTGGAACGCCCTGATGTTTTTCTAGCCCTCTTGGAACAAACCCTAGACAGGCGGGAATTAATAGCTTGGACGTGGTGAGAGAAGGAGCAAAAAGAAGTCGTGTATAGAAGTTGAAACGGGAGAAGAGATGAAATGTAAGGAGAAAGGGAAGGGAACAATAGAGGAAGTGAGAGGAGAAAAGATGAAATGTAAGGAGAAAGGGAAGGGAATAATAGAGGAAGTGAGAGGAGAAAAGATGAAATGTAAGGAGAAAGGGAAGGGAATAATAGAAGAAGTGAGAGGAGAAGAGATGAAATGTAAGGAGAAAGGGAAGGAAATAATAGAGGAAGTGAGAGGAGAAAAGATGAAATGTAAGGAGAAAGGGAAGGGAATAATAGAAGAAGTGAGAGGAGAAGAGATGAAATGTAAGGAGAAAGGGAAGGGAACAATAGAGAAAGTGAGAGGAGAAAAGATGAAATGTAAGGAGAAAGGGAAGGGAACAATAGAGGAAGTGAGAGGAGAAAAGATGAAATGTAAGGAGAAAGGGAAGGGAACAATAGAGGAAGTGAGAGGAGAAGAGATGAAATGTAAGGAGAACGGGAAGGGAACAATAGAGGAAGTGAGAGGAGAAGAGATGAAATGTAAGGAGAAAGGGAAGGGAATAATAGAGAAAGTGAGAGGAGAAAATAAAGAATATTTCATGGGAGTATAGATGGTTAAGAGAGAAAGAGGAGGGATAGGTATTTTGTGAATGATGGGGATGAAGAATAAAGGGTGGGGAGGAGAGTTGCGAAAGAGGAGATAGGAGGAAAGGGACAGTGATGCATGTGAAATTAAATGAAAGGAAAGGGAAGGTAGGGAGGTGAGGGAAGAGAGGTGCGTGTGAGGGGAATGAAAGGAAAGGAAATGTGGGGAGAGCAGTGTGAGTGAGGTGGAGGGAAGAGAGGTGCGTGTGAGGGGAAGGAAAGGAAAGGAAGTGTGGGGAGAGCAGTGTGAGTGAGGTGGAGGGTAGAGAGGTGCATGTGAGGGGAAGGAAAGGAGAGAGGTGTGGGGAGAGCAGTGTGAGTGAGGTGGAGAGAAGAGAGGTGCGTGTGAGGGGTAGGAAAGGAAAGGAAATGTGGGGAGAGCAGTGTGAGTGAGGTGGAGGGTAGAGAGGTGCGTGTGAGGGGAAGGAAAGGAAAGGAAGTGTGGGGAGAGCAGTGTGAGTGAGGTGGAGGGAAGAGAGGCTAGTGTGGGAAAGGAAAGGAAGGGAAAGGGACGGTAGGGGAAGGAAAGGAAAGGAAGTGTGAGGGGAGTAGTGTGGGTGCGGTGGAGGGTAGAGAGATGTGTGGGAGGGAAAGGAAAGGAGGGGAGGGCTGAGCAGTGTGAGTGAGGGTGGAGGGGTTCATGTGAAGGGAAAGGGACGGTAGAGGAAGAAAGGGAATGGAGGTG